>JAYEVD010000883.1:0-177653 GCA_036346405.1 Phyllostachys edulis
TCCCTTATACTTTTTAGGTAGGGCCCGGAGAGCCCTAACTATATATTTTTTTAGGAGGAGGCTAAGCCTCAAGGCCGCCCCCATACTTTTTTTAGGTAGGGCCTGGGAGCCCTAACTACATTTTTTATGAGGGGGTGATGGCTCATACTGCCCCCCATACTTTTTAGGTAGGGCTCCGTGGAGCCCCTATCTACGTTTTGTAAGTGGAGGCGGCTCCGCACTGGCCCCCATACTTTTTTTAGGTAGGGCCTGGGACCCCTAACTATATATTTTTAGTAGAGGAGACGGGCCTGCGCCGCCCCCATACTTTTTTAGGTAGGCTCCGGGAGCCCTAACTACATTTTTATGAGGTGTGATGCAAGCCTCTGGCCCCCATACTTTTTAGGTAGGGCTCCTGGAGCCCTAACTACATTTTTTAGAAGGGGATGGCCTCCCACGCCCCCCCTACTTTTTAGGTAGGGCTCCTGAGCCATCTACATCTTTTTTATGGGGAGATAAGCCTCGCACTGCCCCCATACTTTTTAGGTAGGGCTCCTGGAGCCCTAACTATATATTTTTTATGCAGGAGACGAAGCCTCGCGCCGCCCCCATACTTTTTAGGTAGGGCTCCGGAGCCCTAACTATTTTATAGGGAGAAGGGCTCGCTACTGCCCCCATACTTTTTAGGTAGGGCTCAAGAGCCCTAACTACATTTTTTGCGAGGGGGAGGCGAAGCCTCGCGCCGTCCCCCCTACTTTTTTAGGTAGGGCTCTGGGGAGCCCTAACTATATATTTTGGCGCCTGGCCCCCCACCGGGTTAGTGGCTCCGACACCCTTAGGTCGGGATATGATTCGCCACGCTCGCCGCATAGTTCGCTCCATATATCTATGCCCGTAGCGGGCATTGTTGTGCGCCGGGGCGCAAGGCCATGTGCGGTGGCTTCGTTTTATACACTCGTGTCCGCGAGGGGCATCGGTGTGCACCGGGGCGCGAGGCCTTGCGCGGTGGCTTCGTTTATACACTCGTGTCCGCGGGGCATCGTGTGCACCGGCGAGGCCATGCGCGGTGGCTTCGCTTATACACTCGTGTCCGCGGTGGCATCGGTGCACCGGCTCGAGGCTGCGCGCGTGGCTTCGCGATACACGTGTTCCTGGGTGGCACGGTGTGCACCAGTATGCGAGGCTACGCGCCGGTGGTTTCGCTTATACACTCGTGTCCCGGAGGGCACGGCAGGCACCGGCCCGAGGCCATGCGCCGTGGCTTGCTATACACTCCTGAGGGGCGGCCGAGGAGACGAGGCATACAATTTGCACTATTTGGATAGATAGGACCTCCATGGCCGGTTTGCAAGAGAAGTTCACATGCCCCCCTGCGACACGCTGGGTTATTCTCCGCAGCAGCGGTTTTACACGCCTTGTTACGCGTAGAACTTTCGAGAGGACTTGATGTTCCGTATGGCCTAACTGATTCTCCGGTGGAGATGCGAACGCGCCGTCTTCGGCCAACCTGCGGATTTACATACGGTCCTTCCCACTTAGAGTCCAACTTGCCGAGCGCTTGGTTGGTGGCTTGCTTCAGACGAGGTCGCCGGAGATGTGGCGGCCTTGATCCTTCATATATGTCTCCGCGACGCTTTCATCAGATTTTGCATGGTTGAAATAAACAGACAGCGGTTTTTCGAGGAGGTCGAGCGAGAGCTCCTGCTCTCGGTTTGTCAACAGAAGCTCAAGAAGAACCACCGCTAACTCGCAAGGCCATGGCCTCATCGCCAAGAGGAGCTTGAAAGGGGAGAAGCTCAGGCTCATGGGCGATGGCGCGACGTACCAGAGGGCCTCGCTCTTTCGCCGTAGTCCCTTGGGAAGACCCACAATATGCTTCAAATTGCCGAGGAGGTTGCCGCTGGCTCGCCGACGGCCTGTTGACTCGGGTGCCCCACCGAGGTGAAGAATAATGTGATGCCTGTGTCACGCAGACTTCCAAGTGGTCCGAGTTTAACCGCTTCCATTATCGCCATGATGTGTTTTGGCACGCCAGAAGCGTAAAATGATGTTTTTCCACACGACCGGGCCGGCCGCGGGCGGTGATGGTGGCGATCCGCTTCGGCTCACCCATCTTGAGAAGTATTCGGCGGCGATTTAACTCGAATCGGAGGCTACCTTGCCGCGGTATGGGCCGATGATGTCCAACCCCACTGCAAAGGGCCACACCGGCAAGACGGGTCGCAGAAGGAGTGCCGTGTTCTTTGGGTTGCGATCGCCCACCGGCACCTCGCATCGCTGGACGAGGTCTTAGGCGCCTCGGAGCTGCCGGCCAAGAGAAGCCTTTGGGGAACGCCTTCCCCACAAGGCCCGAGGCGCCTGGCTAAGCGCCAAGATAAGCCCTCGTGGACGCCCTGAGGAGCGATCGCCCTCCTCCCGTGATACATTGGCAGAAGGGGGGCACAGACGCTTTGTACAGCTCTCGGCCAAGCACTATATAGTAGTTTCTGCTCGCAACGAGTCGCTGGTTTCTTCTGTCTTGTGGTTCTTCCCCAAGAAGGTACTTGATGATCGCTTCACCTGGGCCGTTCGCCGGCTCGCCGCTGTTCCTGTGGCTAGCACCACCAGGCTGCTTTCTCCTCTTACGCAGCCCTTATGCTGCAAGGAGCCCTTGCACTTCTAAGTGAGCTGGATTTTGTGAGGACTTTGTAGAAAACCTCCGAGGGGGTCCCCGTCTCCAAGGCTTGTTATTTTTGCTACTTTCGGCCCGCCTCGTTGTTTCCTCTAGGAATGGCTTAGAATGTGATTCCGGAAGTGCTTCACTCGCCACAAGACCGCTGCTAAGTAACGGTTCATCTCAGACACTCGCGATTTAAGGTCTTGTCAAAATGGCTCGCCACCAAAGGGAGTCACTTTTGATGAGGATGCGCCTCGCCCGAGCGATCTAGCTTACTTGAGGCCCAAAGAAGAAGGTTTCAGATTCACACGGGTTGTTCGTGGTCGGGAAGTCCACGGCCAAAGCAAAGTGATGCGGTTCACCGTCGGAAACTATGATGGTCAGCGGCCCAAAGACCGCATGGCAAGCACTACCACCCATCCGTACATTACCTGTGGTGTTTCTACCACGCTGCGCTAGGTCCTCCGCTATGGGTCCACTCACGACGAAGTCCGCCAAATGATCGCGATTTGATGGCCGCTTCGCCATTAAGGTGACGCCGGGGCGCCAGCCCGCCGCCCATTTGCCTATCCGCCAGAGAGGCATCTTTTTGTTTCGAGCATCAACGCCAACGGTAGGATGTGGGGACCTTGATGGGATGCACCAGAAATAGTGCCGTGAATTTCTTGATGCCATGAGCAAAGCCGCATACACGAAGCTCGAGTCTGCGGTAGCGGATTTTGCCCTTGCAAGGCCTCCCACATAGTATACCCATGGGCCCGGGCGTGTGTTCTCGATAAGCACCGCCAACACCGATGACGGGTGGCGCTGATAGAGCAGCAGCACGGCCTCGCCTCCGAACTGTCAGTTTGGCAACATACGCGAGGTACAGCCAGTCCTCGAAGCCTTCTCTCGCACCTCTATCCATTCAATGGCTCCGTGCCTCGGAGTGTCTTGAAGAACCAGAGTTTCTACCACGAGCGAGACAAGAAGCTGCTAAGGGCGCTATGCGTCTGCCGCTTTTTTGCCATGCGCAAGCGCGGGGCTTTATCTCTTGATGGCCCCGATTTTCCCGGTTGGCTTTAATCCTCGCCGAGACGAGAAACCCGAGGAGTTTCCGCCTTCACATCAACGACATTTCTCGGTTGAGTTTTATGCCTCCGCTCAAGGTCGTCGTGAAGGTTTCTTGGAGGTCTTGAACATGCGCCCCGCCACTTGCTTTTTAATGAATATGTCGTCGACGATAAGCTTCCGCTACACGCTTTAGCCTGGTGGCTAAGACTCGCGATGAGTCGGGCGAACGCCGCTTCGCTGCTTGAGGCCAAGGGCATGCGCTTGCAGTGATGTTCCCATCGGGTAATGAAAGCGGTTCGGTTCGCCTCCTCCGCCATGTGCACCGTGGTAGCCTGAGTAGGCGCTAAGGAAGCTCATGAGCTCGCACCGACGAGCGCCTACCACCGGGTCGGCGCGAGGCAAGGAAAATCATCTTTGGGGCAGGCCTTGTTGAGGTCGCGGAAGTTCGCCACACATGCGCTTACTTTGCCTGCCTCCTTCTTGACGAGGACCGGTTTGCCACCACTCGAATATTTGACCTTGATGGATGACTCCGCTTTTCAAAGAACTTCGTGATCTCCTTCTGGCGGCTCGAGGCGGTCCGGTCGACATGCGCCGCAGCCTTCGCTTTGGGCCGTGGTCGGCTCAAGGGATAGCATGTGCTCGATCGCGTTCTCTTGCCACCCTAGGAGCTCTTCTGCCCCCAGCGAAGGCCCCTCGTGATTGCCGCAGAGCACCCCTCAGATCGCTGCGGCGCCCCGGTGGAGGTCCGCACCGAGGGCCACTGCCTTTCTATGGCGTAGCTGTCCCTTAGTGCCACTCTTCGAGGTGACCTTGAGGTTTGTGTTTCGGGGCCCATTCTGCGAGGGCGGTGCTACTCGCTTTGCTGTGTCCCACGGCGTGCACATGGCGAGCCGATAGTACCAAGCTCTATGTGTGCGGCGAGGTCTTGGTCTCCACGATCGTGATCACGACATCACGGGCTGAAGCTTCATGCACAAGTAGTTGTGGTGAGCTATTACCTGGCGCCTCAACAGGGTCTTACTTAAGGATAGCGTTGTACCGTAAGCCATCCGACCACATCAAACGTGACGACCTTTGCCGGATGCGGCGTCAAGGTGACGGGAGGCGATCCGTCCCCATCGCGGTGATAGGGTTCCTCCAACCCAAAGCAGGGGATGCCCGGGAGTTAGGGCGATCACGAGGGATCATCATCTTGTCGAAGACGCCCACGAAGAGGAGGTCCGCCAGCCCTCTCCGGCCGACGAGGACGCGCTTCACTTCAAATCCGCGATGTTGGCCGAGATGACGAGGGATCTCCGCGCGAAATACACCCCCGCGGCATCTTCTAGTCCGAAGATCTGGTATTTTTGAGTAGCGGGTGGGCTTGAGGCGGGTACGCCGCGAGGTGGTGGATTTGTTCTGGGCATACGCCGCCCGCTTCTTCGAGGAAATGCCGAGCGGGAGCCTCCCAGAATCATGTTGATGACCCTCCGGCAGGCTGCCCGGCCACCTATGCGCGGTATTGGCGGTGGTGGAGTTGGTTATCACCGTGGGTCCCGCCATCATGGTCCGTGAGAGGTTGGTCGCGCGCATGTAATCCGCAGCCGATCAGGCGATCCTTCACTGCGGAGGTCACAGAATCGCGAGGGTGCCTGCTCCGGCGATCGGTCAAGGCCCCTGCTTCCGGCCCATGACCCCGGCCGCCATGCTTCGCCCAGCCGCCTCGCTGCCTTCCTCCTTCGCTTTCGCTGCTCGCCATCCACGTGGTAGACTCTCCGCCTTTTTGCCTATAGTCATTGTTCGTGGTTTGTCGGATGCTCCTACTTATGCCGCAGCGGATGCTTCTTCGACGGGTCGCGGCGGTGTTGAGTCGCCGCTTCCTCCGAAGCGCCGCCTTTCCTCCGCTTTCTCCATCTTGTCAAGAGTTCGTGGATCAGGCGCGCGAAGCTTGCGCTGAAGCTCCAAAGCGCTCGTTACGGAGGCCGCACGTTGTCGCGTTGATGATGGTCATCTCGCTGACGCTTTGTACCTAGCACTTGACCTCCGCGAACTTCCCAAGAAGTCATGAGGATTCATCCGGCTACCGCTTCATCGCAAACAAGTGTCCAAAGGCCCTGGGCTCCGTAGTTACTACCCGAAGTTGTTAAGTGAGGAGGTCCCGAGTCGCCCCACGATACACGGAGCGAGGGGGTATCGGAAGAACCACGCCGCCACGCCTTTCCTTGAGTGCAAGGGTGAGGCTTTTTGCCTTCGTGTTATCGCCTCCTCCCGCCGCCTGGATGGCCGCCTCAGATACCCGGAGGAATTGTGAGGGGTCAGGACCCTCAGATGGCGCGACGTCTGCATCTTGAACCCTCGAGGCCACTTGGTCGCCTCCACCGGCTCAATGGTGAGTTTGTCGCTTCGAGCACCGGGCACCGGTGGGGCGGGCTGTCAGATGGCGGTGGTTGTTGAGCGGGCCGGGTGGTGCGGTTTCGGCCTCACATAAAGAAGGGGTCTGCCCAAGGTTGTCCGGAGGTCCGCCAACTCCCATGGGAGAGGTCGCCACTCTTGCCGGAGTTTTCAGATGATTCTTGGCTCGCCCCCCGTGCCGAGTCGTCGCTTCTTCCTCCGGGCTTGGGCGGCGGCGCTTCAGCGCAGTCGGTTCGCTTTTGGCCCGGGCGAGGTCGCTGGGCCGCACTCGCCTGGCTGCCGGGTTTCTGGCCCGCCTCGCTCGGGGCCATCTTAGTATGTTGTGCTAGTGCCATGCGGCTTACCCGCCGTCCCCACGGACGGCGCCAACCCGCCGAGTTACGAGACTAGACAAGAGGAAGGGGACCTCCGTGAGCCAAGGGTCCTCAAGGGGGACCGCTGCCAATAAACGCTATTGCCGATTGACCTTACATCCAGCCTAAAATCAAAAACCTCCCCCAGAGGGGGCCGGTGACTACTTATAGCTCTCCGGAGGCATACAGAGTTACAAGTTTGTCCCTACTGCACCCTATGCCGATAGGGGCTGCAGGGACCTTTCCCCGCCTAGTGCTAGCCCCTAACACGTGGTGGGCAGCCCTAGACTTGGTCTATCCTATTGGCGCATCTGGTCCAGAGAGGTGCAAGAACCCTCCGGAGCTCTCTGGTCTCGAGCCCCAGAGTCTCTTCGAGGCACTTCGCTGGCCTTCCGTGCCGCCGTGGTTCTGGCTACGAGCTGACCCCTGACCCCTTCTGAGGGCTTCGACACCTTCAGAGGGTTCTTGACTCCTTCTGAGGGCTTCGGACTACTTCTGAGGGTTTCGACCTTTCGGAGGGCTTCGACCCCTCCGGAGGGCTCCGGACCTCGCGGTTCGTGACTGGTGGAAATATTCGCAGCGCTTGACACCTCGGCGATTTTGACCATCGGGACGTCTGCGCGCTTCGCTTCGCCAGTCGCCAAGTAGCAGCCTTCTCACGACAAATCTCATAAAGCATGTATGAACGAGTACAATTCAAACGAGATATTGACACTTCAAATGAAGTTAATATTTGCAATTACGATACAATTAGTTTCACAGTGCTTACAACAACCAAAGTACAAGTTACAACATGCTAGCAGTTTTAATACAAGTTACTTTGTGCCGGTGTTCCTACGTGTCGGCAGGTGCCTTGCAAATTCTCACAGTGTGGCCTTCCTCGACGCAACGGCCACCGAACGCCTACTCCGCCGCCCTTTTCCCTTCATCCATATCATTCCTAATGCGACGACTCGATCGACGGCCTTTTCCCCTTTCAACAAAGTCCAGATCCGTAATCCAAGTCCTCTCAGGCAAGATCCGACATGGCAAAGTTGCTCACAACCCTGAAGTCTCTTAGCACGCCACACCACACCTGCTGCACACTCTCCTTCATGAAGTACTCCGATATGAAGTTCGATGGGTCCATGCAGATGGTCCCACACGCGGTGAGGGCATGAGAACATGGCTTGTGAGGGAGCTTTAGCTTGTTGCATGTGCAGCAAGGTTCATTCACATGGTCTCCAAGGCAAACCTCATGGGTAACAAAAGGCCGAGCATTCCGGACTGGCTCGCTCAAGGATCACATCGAATCGATGCTCCGTATTGCCCATTATGAAGACCATGTGCGACTGAGCCTTCTCGGTCTTGGCCTGCATGTATGCTGTAATCTTCGAGCAGTACGGTGTATGTGGGTTGGCTGGATGAAGTGCCACATTTGCATGCCTTTCCTTGAAATATCCGATTATACCGTGCAGAACGCCTTCGACGATGGCGACAAGAGGCTGAGAATGGAGGCCCCTAATAATCCAGTTGTACATCTCTGCAAGGTTAGTGGTGTAACAGCCCAAAATTTGAATTTTTGTTAGAGTTTAAAACTTATTTGAATTTGTGAATTTTCTGAAATTTAAAAACTATTGTTTAAATTGTTGAAAGCTAAAAAGAAAATTTAAATCCAAAATCTATTATCAACTTTAAGTTAGAATTATTTTATTTGAGTCCAGTATAATTTTAGAATCATCCAGGAATTTTCCTAGAATTTTTAGGTTTAATCTGCTATTTTCTAGAGCCTAAATGGATTAAATCAATATTTAAAATAGAAAATCAAAAGAAAATCGCAGATCTGTCAGCCAAATCTCCCTTGGCCCAAGGCGGCCCGCACCACCACACCCCATCTAAGCGTGACTGCTGGATTTAAATCCAACGCCCGCCCGCCCGCACCTCCCTTCTCTCTCTCCCTCACCCGCACCTGGCCCCACTTGCCAGCCCCCTCCCTCTCGCTATCACGTGGGCCCGTGACCTTCGTCCTCCCCATCTCCTTCCTCAAGGCAGCACGTCTTGGCCGCCATGGACGCCTCGCCAAGCTCAGAACGGCCGCCTAATCGCCTTCGCCTTCTCCAAGAACGGCACAAGACGACCCGCCACCTCCCCCACGCTTCCTCGCCCTCTCTCCCCGTTTTCTCGCGGCAGGCGCCACTCGCAAGCAACGGTCGCAAGACGATCCCCACGATCCCCTCGCCGCCTCGAAGCCCCTCTACCCCTATAAAGGCCACCCCCGGGTGCGCCTCCTCCACCACAACTCAACCCCACCACCCATTGCTCTCCTCCTCCTCAGAAGCGCCGAATTTTGAAGTTCTCACCGCGGCGAATCCGTTCTTCTCCGATTCCGGCCGTCGTCGCCGCTTCGACCCGACCACACCTTCGTACCGCCGCGTCATTGCGGCCGAGCACCCATCCACGCCGAGAATCCGGGATCGACTACTTCGACGAAGACCGGCTCCTCGCCGCCAAACCTCGCCGCCGACGACATTCCGCCACGCCTACCGCACCTAAGGTAGCCACTAGGTTCGCGAACTCCCCCTCTCGCTTATGCCACCGCACTCGCCGTGGCGCGTAAGCGCGAGGGTGGTCACCGAGCATGGCCGGAATCGGCCTACGTGGCCTAGCCACCTCAGCGCCACTCGGCGCCACGCCAGCGCCCAATCCTACGTGGCCACCTACGTGGCAGCCACGTCAGTGCGCGCGCGCCACCTCACCGTGAGCCAAGGCCCGTGGACTAAGTCCACGTGGGCCGTGTCTCTGACACGAAGGCCCCACACGTCATATTTATTTTTTTAAATCGGAGAATTCTCAGGCGTTGACGCCAAGAAGGCGCAAAGAAATAGATTTCCTTTAAGAAAACAATTCGGGAAAATCATTTAAATAACAGATTTAGGATTTGATTTGTAAAATTCATAACTTATTCATCCTAGCTCCAAATTAGATGATTCAAATGGCTAAATTCTTAGAAAATTATTATCTAACTAAATAAAATATAATTATTCAAGTTGGAGTTCATTTTAGTTCTGTTTTAGAATTTAGAAATTCATTTAAAATCCAAATTTAGATTTAAATTTGTGAAATTCATATCATCGAGTTCCAACTCCAAATTTTGTGAATTTAGTTTCTAAGATTTTGTAAAAAGATTATCTAGCTTAATAAATTAAAATTTGTTTATTTGGAATTAGTTTAAATTGTCTCTTTTAAGTTAAAACTATTTAAATTGCAAATTTAGAATTTAAACTTGTAGAATTCATATCTTTTATGTCCTAATTCCAAATTGAGTGTTTCAAATTTATAAAGTCTTATAAAATTATAATCTAGTCAAATAAAATATAATTATTTTATTTGGAGTTAGTTTGAACTATTGTCCTGTTTTTATTTGAACTTCAATTGATTTGTCGATTTTCACGCTTAGATTACTTATTTATTCCGGGAATTTGATTCTTCCAAGAATTAGAATTTCAAGACTTCAGCGAAGGCAAGTTATACTTTGATCATCTTGCACCTACTATTTTAATGTTATTTAAATTCAGTTTTCAAATTATTAAGTGCATGCATACTTTTATTCAAGTATTTTAAATTCTGTTTAAATGATTAGATATTCCAATCGCCCTTGTATGGCCAATATTGAATATTGAAATGTCATCCTTGTCCCCATAGATAAATTGTTTGGAAATGCTTAGCAAATACTTACACACCGATTTTGATTTTGGGGAGGATTTAGCCAAATCTTTACAAACTTGTTTTAACTTGAGCCTATGGTATTGTATTACCATAGATTTGTTGTAAAGGTGGTTTTACTAAATAAAATAAAGATGGTTTGGACTTGGGTGTAACGGATGAAAGGTGGGTGCAGTTTATGCACGGTTTAATCTGGTTAGGATTAAAGCCTGTGGTTTAATTTGAAAGACGCCCAAGTCAATTAAGGACCGCCTTTAAGCTGCCTTTGCTATGCCAAAGCGTACCACCACATGTCCTGTATGGGAAGGACTGGCTTAATAATTTGGGATACCTCATAGATATTCGTGCCATGTTGTATGAGTGGGTGTTGGTTAGACAAGAGTCCCACATGGCGCAAGAGGGGCTCCTGAGGATGGTTAGTCCAATGGAAGCTTAAACCTTAGCGGGCATGAGTATTGTGAGGTAGATCATTGTAACGGCCTTGTGATATTTGTTCTGTCACACGCCTTAGGAAGCGTGGATTGGCCGACACAAAGGGTATAATATCTCGTGTGGGTAAAGTCGCATAAACTCGCAGAGTAGAAAACTATTGAATAGCGCGTCATGATCATGGACATGCTAGCAAAGCCACTTTGAGTTAGACTTGTTTTTGGTTTCAAAATGGTTTCAACAGATGTTTTCAGGATGGATAGTCCTGTGGGGAAAATTGGGCGGTTAGCCATTGTGATTGGAGGATATCCATCACCTTTCTTGGAGGTTATCCACATTATTCCATTGTCATTTAAAATATGATTTTTATCAATGTATGAAAATGGCCTTGCAATCTATTATGATTATTTAAATTAAACTGCTGCTTTACGCAAAATAACCCTGCCAATGTCCTTTGTTTACCTTATGCATGCATTACCATTCCATATTGGTGTAACTTGCAGCACGGTAGTTGTGCTCACGCTTGCTTTATGCAACAAAATTTCAGAGAAGACTTCTATCGAGACGTGAGGACACCGACGCCTAGGTTACGCCCTGCATTTATTGCTCGTGGCGGATCGCTCGCCTACTACTATCTTTTTTATTTCATTGTGTTATTTACTTTATTTGGCTTAATGCCCAATTGTATCGAACTCGATTTACTATTAATGAAAATGCGAGATTTGGTCATGTTATCATTTTTGTAACTGTGTACACCGGAAATCCTGGACTGGTGTATGAACACAGAGGATTCGGGATCTTTCGTTCCCGGGTCCGACAAGTGGTCATTATGACATACCTTGCACCGTCCGTGTCGTGCAGCAAGGACCACTTCTCTAGTGGCTCGGCCTCAATCCAATGAGAGAAACACCCGTTGTCCTTCGAGGTCCTCCGTGTCAAATGGGGAGGGTCAAGCTCCCGCAGTGGTGTGAGGCGTTTGGGCTACGTCGCCCTAGGAATGAGGGTACGCTTGTTCCTCTCGACGACATGCTTCCTGGTGTGCTCGTCCAACATCTCCCACAACGCATCAAATTTACGCTACTAGTTCTTCATAGCAAACCTCTTGAATAGCTTCATCAACGGTTGTTGCCCGAACTGTTTGAAGAAGTTGGTCCCTAGATGGCAAATGCATCATCTATTCCTCATGTCTGGCTAAGGGAATGGCTCATCGGGGTCTTGCTGAAGTTTTTGGATGGCCTTCATCATCCCGGGGTGGCAATCATGGATTATGCAGACATCCGAACGTGCCCCAACTACTCCCTCCTTCAGATGTCGAAGGAACCACAACCAGCTGTCAAAATTCTCACTTTCGACGAAAGCAATGGCTAAGGGTAGAATCTGATTGTTGCCATCGACGCTAATTGCTATCAGGATCATGCCTTTGTATTTCCCAGTTACAAACGTCCTGTCCACTGAGATCACAGGCAACATGTGTCTGAATGCAGCGATGCAGGGACCGAATGCTAAGAAGGACCTCTGCAATACCATATAACCTAGCGGCGGTCTATTGGATGGCTTGTCCTTCACAGCAATGTATGTGCCCGGGTTCCTGTCCTGCAGCACCTGGAGCATACGAGGAAGGTTGTCGTAAGACACCTTGAAAGAACCGAATTTCCTTTCCAAAGCTTTCTGCTTAGCACGCCATGCCTTCGCATAGCTAATCTTGTACTTGAATTTCTGCTCGATAGCTACCATGATGTGCTTGGCCCCCAGATCCATCTTCTTCACTATCTCTTCGTACATCACATTGGCTATGAAGGTGGACGTTAGGTTGCGATGCCTCGGCAAAACACTACTAAGCAAGAAGGAGTGTGCTTCCACCTTAGAGACAATCTAGTGAGTCTCGTACTTGGGTCTCCGTGCATGCACATGCCAAAGACACCCAGCCTGCTCGCAGACCACGGTGTACAGCTCCTGGCTGGATTTGAGGACACGAAACGTCCATTGCATGGACAAGGCCCACAGCTTAATGGCATCCTGCAGTGATCCCTTGTCAGCAAATATTTCACGAAGCCAAACCTCCATCCCATGGTATTCCCACAGTGATTCGTGCTCGTCGCGCACAGAAAGACCCTCAACATCCACCCTATTCCATTCCTGCGGGATGGGACCTTCGTTCTCCTCAGAAGAGTCATCACCATCCTCTTCTAAAGCTTCCTCCTCCACCCGAGCCGCTGTCATCGATCTCCATCGACGATTACTGATTGCCAACATGCTCCCCAGACTGCTTGTGCTTTGGCCGAAGCGTGCGGTGTGCGATATCCTCTTTCGCCTCAAGAACATGGGTCACCGCCTCCTCTTCTGCCTCCGCAACATTGGTCACCTCGTCCTCTTCTGCCTCAGCAACATAGGTCACCGCCTCCTCTTCGCCTCAAGAACATCGGTCACCTCGTCCTCTTTCATGAACCACGCTACAGGCCGCTCGAAGCCGCTCTCACCAAGCTAACGATAGCCGCTTACATTTGGGCCTTCGAGGACTCCCTTTGGACACGGTTGCATGAGAAGCACGCACTCATAGCCATGGCGCCTACAGCCTTTTAGAAATCCCTTCCATGCAACCGTGCACATCACTCTGCTCAACTCCCACCGAATGTGCGTGGGAGACCGACTCCAGACCCCTTGTACGATGACACTCCACACCTCAGGATCCAAGGAGAAGCTTCTAGTGAGCCAGTGTAGGATATCTCTGATTCGGGCATTCTCCAAGTCTGAGTGTACCAAAGTGACTTACCGGAAATCACTTAGGTCAACACCGTACGGACCTTCACGAACCGTACCAACACCGTAATGCACTTTCAATCTTGTGGGCTCCGACATGACTTATTTATCACTACAAATATTACAAACATTGCAACCAGTGATTTCTCCATATACGTGCTAAACAAACAAGTAGCTACACGTCGCCTACATTCGGCCGAGAACAAGAACAAACATGACTATTACCTTCACGCAGAGACCTTCTCTTAGTATCAATGAGCTTCGTTCATCTTTATCTTTCACGTCTTGAGCTCCTCTCCTCCAAGACTGTCCTCTCCTGAGCTCCTCTCCTCCCCTTCTATACCTCTCCCAAGCTCCTCTCCTCCCCTTGTCTCCCTCTCTCGAGCTCCTCTGCTTCTCCCTCTCCCTACCTTCTCCCCCTTTTCTCCTCTCCCGATCTGCTATGATTGTCTGTGGAGAGAAATAGCAAAAGAAACCATGATGGGACCTAGGCTGGCTTTCTATATGACCGTGTAGTCACTCAACCGTTGGACGACCTGGCAGTAAGTGCTGGGCCAACGGTTGAGCGACACATGGACTAGTCGTCGCTCAACCGTTGGACGACTTGGTAGTAAGTACTAGCTCAACGGTTGATAGTCGCTGAACCGTTCGACAACTTGGCAGCAAGTACTGGCCCAATGGTTGAGCGACACGTGGACTAGTCGCTCAACCGTTGGACGACTTGGTAGTAAGTACTGGTCCAACGGTTCATAGTTGTTGAACCGTTGGATGACTTGGAGCAAGTACTAGCCCAATGATTGAGTGACACATGGACTAGTCGCACAAATGTTGGACGACTTGCAGGCCCAACAGTTGAGCGACACGTGGACTAGTCACTCAACCGTTGCACGACTTGGGTAGCAGTGGGCCACTATTTCCTGCCACGTCATCGAACGCTTCAGCGACTAGGTCACGAACGATTCAGAACTAATATATGAATAAGTAATAGAACAATGCTAGAGGGAATGCATAGACAACCGTATCATAGTAATTATGAAGGAGAATACGTAAACACATAATACAAGTTATAGAACAATGGTAGAGGGAATGCATAGACAACCATGTCATAGTACCTACGAAATACAATACGTAAACACAGAATATGTAAACCCCTACTGGCCACCCGCAACGCCACCCGCGGCACCTCCTCCATCGTTGCCACATCCCACACTCGATCAGGCTCACTAACACGCCCCGCTTGGGCTGGCGCCTTGAGGTGCCCGGCCGGGCACGACATGGAAGGCACTAAGGAGCCTGGCGATCCGCGGCTCCCAAGGTTTTTGTAACATCCCAAATCTGGGTGTGTGTTTCAAATGTAAGAAAATGAGTAGAAATTAAAACATTTCTTGTATCTTGAAGTTTTTGAACTTTTCTGTAATTCTTGTAGAGGATTGTGGAATTCAAAAACCTAAATCTCCAATAGACTAAAGTCAATCCCCTCTTTACAACCCTTGTCAAGAACCTTGTGTTAAACCTCTAGAAATATTTTCCCTGGGTTCTAGGGATGCTGTGTGACCCCTCTGAAAAATTTCATAATTTTTAGAAATTATTTGATAATTTTTGGAGGCAAGTCAAATCAGTTTGACCTTTGGTCAAACCCTAGAACAAAACTTGAGGAATTTCTTGAGAAGAATGTAGTGCATGAAAATCTCTGGAAATTTTATGTAAGGTTAATCCTAGAGTGAGGAACCTCCAGTCAAAATTTGAGAATTTTTGGAGTTAGTTTGCTACCTCTAAAAATTCTCCCAAACTCAGCTTTTAAATTTAAACCCTAACCTGGTTTCACTGTTCCTCAGGCGCGGACCGGAGACTGGCTCGAGCCACCGGACTTGGTCGAACCACCTAGCTGTACTGGCACGCCCGCTCGGCCCGTTGAGGTGGCACGCGCTGTGAACCATTGGACCTCCATCGGGGACGGTCCACGTTATGCTGAGTCGCGATCGTCACAAGTCTTGCGTGAGCCGCCGATCAAAATCCAACGCCGCGATCGTCCCCTTCCTCTCGCTCGCGCGAGTGTCGCGACAGAGCCAGCGCGCCATGGTGTGGGTGACGCAGCGCCGTGTCCTTGGCGTCCTCGTCAATGACTCTTTGTTGCCAACATTAAATGTGCGTCGTGCGTTCGCCCCCAGAAGTCTCCTTCCTCTGCGCTTCACCTGCTCCCATCGCGCTCAAGCGTCCCCATGGCAAACTTGACTGTGGAGGGGGTTGCCGTTGCTCTCCTTGCTCCTCCAGCTACTTAAGCTCTCAACTCCCTTCCTTGGCTTCCTTTTATCACACCTCAGCTCTAGCTTGCACCCTCTATGCTTGTTGAGCTCAAAACACCCGAAGCCCCCTCCGCCGCCATTACTAGACCTTGAAGCTCCTCGGTGACAACAGGGCTCCAGTGGCTCTCTTTCCAATCTTTTTGCTCCGGCTTGTTCCTCTAATCTCCTGGAGTAAAACCCCTTACTCTATTGTAGGTTGCTTTCAAAGGAGCGGCTTAATTTTGGGGATTGTTCTTTGTCGGCCGAATTGCCCCCTTTCCTCCTCAGCTCCGGTAAGGGCTTCTTCCTCCAATTGCTTGCTTTGGGACCATCCTTGAGCCATGTTGGAGCTATCCAGATGACGCGGCCCCTCTCTTTTTTCTCAGGTTGGCTTCCCCGCGTTGTCGTCTTCGTCGCCGTCGCGGTGCTTCGTCGCCAACGCAGCTCAAACCTCCTCGGTGCCTCTCAGTGCTAAGGTAACCCTCCTGGTAGTCCTTAGATGCTGTGGCACCGCTTCTCAGAACTGCTGCGGAGCTCAATTGCTGTTGTCGTCATGGCCGTGCATGTCACCGCCGCTCCTCGCCGGCTCGCCGCCATTCTAGGCTGGCTCAGCCGCAGTGAGTGGTGCCGGCAGGTGCGCAAGGCTATTGCCGACCCATTCCTGTGCTCGGTTCGTGCCGCCGTGGCCTAGATCGCCGGCGATGAGCCGAGGAATGCACTCGGGTGCGTGTCGGACGGCGCGGCACACTGTAGCGGCGTCATATAGGACAAATCTCGTCATTAACTGCTAATGAGTGGTTCGCGCAGTTAATGGCTGTCCTAAACGGCTAATGAGTCGCCGACGGGTGGGTCCGCGCGCTTAAACGCGCACTGTGCGCGTCCGCAGCGTGGATTCGTTGTGCGCCGTCCATTTTGTGATTTGCGGTTCAGATCGCATGGATGTTTTGTACCTCTGATTCATGGTCGCTAATCTGAAGTCGCCCATTTCGAATCAACAAGCGTGATTCGCGGGCGTTCAGCGTCGCGCTTAAGTTCAAACGCTCGCCGCTTGATTCGTGTTGGATTCAATATCGACGGTCAACGTTCGCATGGTTTCGCGCGGGCGCGCGTGTGTGAGTCCAACGCGTTGGGCCGTGCGATGCGAGATCAACGGCCCACGTATTTCCACGTCGCATTAGTTTTAGGAATTTCCCGAGGGAATTATTTGTGAACTGAAAAAGGTAATAAACTTCAAAATTACTTAACTAATTCGTTTTAGCTCCATTTTAGTTGATTCAAATTTTGTTAGCTCTGGTTAGAACTAAGATTTAATCTAAAAATGGTTGGAAGCTTGGTTCAGCTCCAGAAAATGGTTTGGTAAATTTGTTTAGAAATAGGCGTTAATTGTTGCTCTAAAAATTGTATTTAACTTGAAAATTGCATAAGTATTTCTCTGTAGATTCTTTTTGAGTGAAACCAAGTTTGTTGGCTTCCTTTGTTAGCGTGCTTAATTGTAGAATAGGTTTTATGCATGTCACTATTTTTAAAGTCTTTGTGGTTGTATTTTATTTGTGCTCTTTTTCATGTCTTTGAAAAATCATAGAAAGTGCATCCTAGCTCCAAATGAGGTGAATCAAATGGTGTTGTTCATCTCATGAGGTGCTATATTTACCATAAAAATCCCAGGTGCAACACCTCTTTTGAAAATTGTGCTAAAGAATTTAATTTGGATGAACAGTAACCGGTTTGAATTTTTCAGCATTTTCCAGCTGGCTGATTTTGTTTTGGCCATAACTTTTGCATTAAGAATCCAAATCAATTGATTCTTATTGATAAATTCCTTAAAAATCATGCTCTTGCTGCTGTAAAAATTTCAGAGAATTTGGTGAAAGTTGGCTATTGAGTCTTTTCGGTGTTCTTCGTTCTTATCGGTTCTTTTCATTCTTTTCGTTAGGTGCCGACGAGTTCGTTGATAACGGGAGTGATCCTCTACAACATAGTGAGCATCTCCAGCAAGGCAAGCAGTTTGATCATATCCAATCCCATTACTTTTAAAGTCTAATACTTTGTTTGCAAATGATATGTATGCATGCTCTATTTTGTTGTTAAAGTATCAATCGATTAGTTGATCCTATAGATGCATATTCTGTAGGTAAATGTTCAATCTCTACTACTAAGCCTAGGAATATCTTGCTGTGATTTAGAGTTCGTTGGATGAGCTCTTATCACTTAGTAGTTTACGTGTTGATATTGCTTAGAAATGCTTCGCTTACGGTAGAATTGGGCGGTTATCGACTTAGTCGATAATTTTGATCACACAAAATTATTATTACCATTATGCTCAGCACTTTGTGCTTTGTTACTTTGTAAAGTCAAAAACTGAAAATGAAAATGAAATGTTTGAGACTTGGGCACAATGGTTGATGGTGTGATCTTATGGTGTGACTGGAATGGTGCCCGGGTCAACAAGGACCGAGTTACTTGTGTCACTAAGCCAAGCGATTATTGCGTGCTAACCACACGAGGGGGATATGGGACCTCTCTTGACTTAGTACTTTGGCGTGTGTTAGCTCCGAGTCGCAGGAGGTTGTGTGGGTGTGTTGTGTTGAAAAAGAAACTTGTGGTTATGTGTTGGGTGAGCGAGAGTGGAATCCGGTTTAGGTTCTCCACACCGAAGGGCATTGTAGTTGTCCGGGAGCTTTACCCTACAGTGGTAGTTGACTTTCGGCTTTACAATGACTCTGTCTCAACGTATGGGTTTCTATCCATACGGGTGACTCGTAGTTAATGCACAATATTGGAAATATCTCGTAGGACTTAGCCGTGCCGACATACCAAAGGAAGTGTGCTTAATCATGTGGCGAAAAGGCGGTCTGGCGTGTGGGTACATTGGTACACCCTTGCAGGGTTCAAACTATTCGATTAGCCTCATCCTAGGTTATGGACATGCTTGGTAAGGTCGTGCAAGAACTAGACTATAACATTTAATTAAAACTTGATGTGGGTGGTATAAATGTGGAATTCTGTTGGAAGTATGCCCTAGTGGCAATCATAGAAATGATTATATTTTATTATGTTCATGACATTGGATAATGTGTTATCTTGTTCCTAGAATAATATTGTTAATATTTATTATCAAGTATGTGACTTGGTTGTGAAACTATATATTTCTGCGATAGTTATTCTTATATCGCCTCGGCCGGAAACATATGAGGACACATATGAATAGACTAGCATATGTATTGGTTGATGACTATGTTTCACGAGTCATAGATATAGAGATATCAAACCAATAATATGGACACATGTTGGAGAACATGATGTTGGATTAGACTCACCTTGAGACACTATTGAGATTGTTTTGATTCTATGTGTCGTTAGTTGGTCTCAAGCAATGATGATGTATAATCCTTAGACCGAGATCGCATGGTTTCCTACATATGTAATAGCACTCTTAGGGGTTGCCAAACGCTACATCAGAATCGGGTAGTTATAAAGATAGCTTTGGGTATCTTTGTGAAACATGAAGAGGAATGTATTTGGTCGGATATGGGATTTGCCCTCCTAACATAACAGAGAGATGTCTCTGGGCCCCTCGTTGTGATCGGATAAGGAAAGTGCATGGCCATGCCACTAGTAGTCGAAGTGTTCGACCACGTGAAGTTATCCGACACTCGATCGAGAAAGAATTGAATAGTCCATGGATGACACAACATCTCACCTGGAGTTCAACCAGACATCGTGAGGCAAACGGAGTATACACGAGTAGGTCACTCAGTTTGATCAGTTACAGACTGGTCGTATGGAGATACGAGCTGGTCGTAGACTGGTCGAAAGTAATCACAGAGTGGTCGTAACCTGGTCGTAAGGAGTTACGAACTGGTCGTGACCACATACGAACTGGTCATATAGAGATAGGACTTGGTCGTAAGTGATGAGGACCTAGTCGTAGATCATATTGCATTAAGGTTCGTCCGATATAATTTGTGTGTATTCAGGAATCGCTATGTTCTGCTAGGAGCCGCTACGACTAGTGATTGGAAAGGGTTTCCGAGTCACAACCGATTACGCATGAACCTACAGGGTCACACACTTAATGGGTTGGAACAAACCAAGTCGAATACGATTAAAGAGCGTGTTCGGATAGGATCCGTCACGAGCACTATATAAGGAGATGCATGAGGCTGTTGGGAGGTGCGCGAGAAAACACCACCAAAACCCTAGCCGCCATCTTCCTGAGAGCTCTGCCGTGCGACCTGGTGCTAGCACACCAGCGTAGGGTTGTTCCTGCCCTGGACGTGTGGATACCGTAGAGGCGCTACTACGATTGTTGCACTTGAGGACGATCCGCGATCTTCACGAGGAACTGCAGAGGTTGCTGGAGGAGACGATCAACTACGACCACTGCATCGACTTGCTGGACATTGGACGATCGACTACGACCACTACATCGACGTACTCTTCGTTGGACCAGGCTGCTCCAACCCTTCTTCCGCTGCTCTGCGCGTCTGGTGGTAACGATCTATGATCATCTACTTGCTTGGCTTCCTGGTTTGCGTGGTAGAATTTTTTGTTTGTAGGTATCGTAGCATACCCCGCGACCCAACAAATTCATGCTATTGTTGTGGTGGCTATTGGGTTAGCCACTTCCAGGATGTCTTGTGATATTTGTTACTTGTTATATCGATTTTTTGTCAAATAAAACAGATTGTAAAACTGCTTTAAATCTATTACATTATTGCAAATGAAAACTTGCTTTATGCTAAAAATGAGTCTAAAGCCTCCTCCACTTAAATAAGCTTGCATGTAGCTATGTATAAGTCTGTTACACTACACGTAAGTCTTGCGAGTACATTTTTGTACTCTTTTGCTTTGCTTAAATCTAATTGTTGCAGAGGAAGAAGCTGATCCCCAAGGGATGCACTTCTGTGAGATGTGCTACGGGTTTGACGACTAGGTTGGCGGCCCGGTTGGTTGCCTTGCGGGTTAAAGGCACACTAATTGGCTCTTGTTTATCACCATCTTATGGCTTTTGCTTCCGCTGTTTATTTAACTCTCTTAGTTGCTATTTGGCCGGTCGGCCCCTTTTGTAATAACTCTACTATGTATGTCTTTTGTTTAATCTAGTTCGTGCTTTGGTTCTATGTTGTATGGAATTGATGCATGATTTTGTAAAAGGGTGTATGTACAGCACTTCTGGGATGTACATATTTTCCCGAGGTGCGGGATATTTTGTTTGTGATGTTAGGGTCAATGGAATGAATAAGTATTACAAGCTCAATACCCCAGGGTCTCACAAAGTTGGTATCAGAGCCATACTAACCGTAGAAACCCTAGCTTGGTCGTCTTTAGGATGTTTTGAAAAACTTAGTTTTAAAATATCAAATGATTTTTGAAAGCTTAAGTAAATTCTCATATTTTACTCTTTACCTATCTTAGATTGCTTATCTCATCTTGCTCTCAATTGAGTTTTAAAAGTTGTTTCCTCTCCTCCTTTCCAAAGATAGTTGTCTTTGTTTCAATTCGGTTTTGGGGGAACCAATGAGAGTTGAAATTTTGAAGTTTTGGCTGCCTTTTGATGAAGAATAGAAGTGCTTGGAGCTGGAATTCAAATCTGGACAGCAAGCAAGCATTTTTGGACAGCAAGCTCTTAATTAGTAAATAAGGTAGATAATGAGAGGATAATTCAACTAAAACTTGTGAGAATAAAAAGGGTAAGATGTGATACTAGTTGGCTAAGTATCTAACACCTCTTTTCCTGGTTTTACCTTGCTCTTTAGGTGTGTTAGATCTAGAGTAGTGTGCTGAAATTTTGCCTTCCCAACCGATTACTCGTTCATTCAATACGGGTTAGTTGTGTCGGGAAGTTGAGCTTTAGTCTTGTGTTTTCTTGCTGTTTCTTGAGTCTTCTTGTAAGCTTATAGAGTTGTGTTCTTGCTATTTTAAGTTTGGCTTTCGGTTAGGGTGATGTTCTATTACCCTAGTCGATAGCTTTTTGCTTTCTTTAGCTTCTAATTTTTGGGTTTCGTTGCTAACCCCCTTTCTCTCTTCAACAAGATGGCTGGAAGAACTCATAGTGGCCAAGGCCAATCAGCTGGTCCGGATGAGGAGCTCCCGCCTCCTCCGACCATGGCCGAGGTTCTCGCTCAGATCGAGCGAAACCGAATGGATCAGACAAGGATCTTGGAGGCTATTGCACGCAATACCTCTGCTCTTTCTGTTGCCTCCGGATCAGGGGGAGGAGGTGGACATCAGCCGCGAGGGGGACTCTCGGAGTTCCTTCGCACTCAGCCGCCCACTTTCTCCAGGTTTGAGGACCCACTAGACGTAGACGATTGGCTACGTCTGGTTGAGCGGAAGCTCGACGTTGCTCAGTGTCAGCATCCAGAGAAGGCACTCTTTGCCTCCCATCAGCTGGAAGGTGTGGCCCTTTCATGGTGGGAGAGTTTCTTGGCGATGCAGCCCGAGGGCCACGTCATCTCTTGGGAGGAGTTCCGTTCTGCTTTCTGCCGGGCTCATATCCCCGCTGGCTTGATGAAGCTCAAGAAGGAGTTTCTCTCGCTCAAGCAAGGCCACAGTTCGGTGGCAGAGTATTTGTACGAGTTTGACCATTTGGCTCGTTATGCTCGAGGAGAGGTGGCCACTGATGAGGCCAAGCAGGAGAAGTTCATGGATGCTTTGTCCGAGGAGTTGCAGGACAAGTTATCTATCGTTGACTTCCCCGACTTTCAGACCTTGGTCGACAAGGCCATTGTTGCGGAGCACAAGGGGGAGCGGGGAGAGTCCATAGCGCAAGTGGGAGTCCGGTCGTTGAAGGCCGCTCCCGCCCGCTTTGGGCAAGCCCAAGTGCCCCATCCTCGAGCTTGACTGTACCTCGTCCTTCGCAGGCCGTGTTTCAACCACGTGCACCTGCGAGTCAGCCAGGTGGCCTCCGCAATCCAGCTGCCGAGGTCACTTGTTTCTCTTGCGGCATCAAGGGTCGTTATGCGAATAATTGCCCTAAGAAGACCGGAGCGGCCCCTCGTCCTAATGGAGGACGCGGGCAAGGGAGTGGACATTCTCAGGATCAGAAGGTTGTCCCTGCTATCCAAGGCGTGGGAAGCGGCCGCGTCAACCACATCTCCGCTGAGGGAGCACAGGAGGCGCCTAACGTCGTGTTGGGTACACTTCTTGTTAACTCTCATCCTGCTACTATTTTGTTCGATTCAGGAGCTTCTCATTCTTTTGTATCTAAGTCTTTTGCTGCTGTTAGTGACCTTCTTTTTGCTCCTCTGTTGGTCCCGTTGCTCATTCGCTATGTTGGTCAGACCGGCCCTGCCTCGAGTGGATTTTTGGCTAAGTCCTAGGGGCGGTCAGACCGGCCAAAGTGGCAGTCTGACCGGTTTTCACTCGTTTCATCGGGCAACTGGTGGCGATGATTGTTTGGTTTTGGTCAAGTTCATGGGTTTCATGGCATATATGTGTTGCATGATGCTTGTTTTGACTAACGTCGGTCAAGTTGTGAAGAACTTGTTCCCGGATTCGATTTCTTTGTCTATTGATGTGCAGGTTGCTTGGAGGTCAATGACGGTCAACGGCGAGGATGATCGGGACTAGGCTTGGAGAGCTGAGGTCCAGAACGATCAGGGATGCCGGGTGAGATCAATGAAGTCAAGCATGGCGCAAGAGGGACAAAGGTGACCGAACGGGCAGTTCGGTGTGACGGGTTGGATCAAGCGACGCGGGGGTCGGTGCAAGTGCCATGGTGGTTTCAGTGGGAGCCGGATGGGAGAGACTTGCCGACATGATGAGAGCCGTTAGATCAACCTACACGTAGCGAAGCATGGGAGGTGCTTCACGCAGTTGGGACTCGGTCTTTGCAAAAAGATCGAGAAGGGGTATTTTGGTAATTTCACTAAATACCGCCTTGGTGACCTTTTGCGAACTCACGGCGCAAGATGGCACAAGGTGAAGAGGATAAGGTCAAGAGATGAAGACGGCGCTTTAAAAAGGCATGCGTATGTGTCCCGTTAGTTTTGGGCCTTAACGGGAGCCCATTAGGGTTCAATCTTCTAGAAGGTCTAAGCCTCCAATATAAATAGAGGAGGGAGGTGGCTGCACCCCCTCAACCCTTTCAATGTGGTTGAAACCCTAGTTTGCTTAGGGAGAGGATTAGTGGAGGTTAGGGTTCTAGAGAGTTGGATTTGATTTCTTGCTCATGTATTGAGTCTTTGTCCTCCATTGATGGAGTGGCTGTAAACCAATACCATATCAAATCAATCCAAAGAAAGTTCCCTCAAAGATGAGTCTATTTGCTTTCTTTCTCTCTATTTGGTGATTTGTGGTCTTTCTTTGATCCGCAAGTTTTTGCTTGGTTTCTTGCCTTGATCTAACTTGCTGTGACATGTGGAAACCCATCTAGAATCATCTTGATCATCAATCACCCACAAGCAAGTCTTCAGATCATATTTTTGTTTTGACTCGGTTTTTGAACCACCTTCGTTCAAACTGAAAAAGATAGGAACTTTGGCTTGGATCTTCACGATCTCCGATTGGAATAGGTTCCAAATATCTTTGAGAAGGTGTGTGTCAAGTTTCATGGAGTTTGCCCTCACGAATCAAAAGTCAAATCGTTTTGAGGTTTGAGTTTTCGGGCTGTTCTTCTGTTCTGGGCGAAATCGGTCAGACCGAAGTTATAACGCCGGTCAAACCGCCCTCCGGTCTGACCGCCCATAAGCCGCCGGTCTGACCGCCATTTAGGGTTTGAACCTCGTTTGATCTTTTGCTTTGGGGATTTTGATTTAGATTCAATACAAGTCTTCCGCTGTACTTGTAGATTGATCTTCATAGCTTCTATAGCTACTGGAGTGAGATTGGAGTTGAATCTGACCTTTGTGAAAAAGTGAGCATGCTCCTATTCACCCCCCCTCTAGTCGCTTTTCCGGTCCAACACAAACCTACAGGGCAAATAATGTTAATCTCTACAATATTTCGACGATCACAAACCTGAAGAGAGGCTCATCGAGGGCCATGCGCGAGGAAGGGTCAAACCCGTCATTAGAGCTAGCCAAACGGGCGTGCACGATGGGTACACGACGAAGCACGACATTTACTGGCACGACACGGGCCGACATTACGACGACGACACTATTCACGGGTTGGTAAGACGCAAGACGATAGCGGTAGCAGCGTTCGGGCCGACACCACTACGACGATGGGTCAAGACTGAGATAAGATTTAATAGTCTTAGGCCCCGGCCAAAGACGACCAGCATGCAAGACAAAGACGCAAGACGCCCGTTAGGGCATTTATTAATTGTTTTAATATACATATGTAATTTTATTTTTATTTATTAATATCTATATCATTTTCTTTCCATTTTAATACTTATATGGTTTTATTTTGTAGTTTTTAAATTTTATATAGTTCATTTTATAAGTATATATAAATTTATTTTGGTTTATTTAAATATATATATATATATATTCTAGGATTGTTTTTCAATTTTTCATGTCTTATGAGCTAAATGACAAATGTTTTAACGAGCTAGCTATTTGAACGATAATAAAATTCTATTACATTTTCAATATGGTTGTCTCGTTTTTTCCAATTTTCATGTCAACTTCAATTCTACACATTTTTTAATTTTTGGAATTTTTGGAATTTTTCATTCTATCGGGCCAAATGGGCTAAACGGGCCACATTTGGCACGATAAACTAAACTTAAGCCGTCTGTGGGCGGCAAGACGGCACGAATAGTAGTTGGGCGGAATGGGCGTCTTAGAAATGGGTCAGGTTGCGATGGGCCGTCTTGCGTGCGGTAAAGCGCCCATTTGGCCACCTCTGCCCGTCATACTGTCCAGATGGGTCGGGGAAGAAAATATATTGCCCGGGCGCTCTCTGGCAGGTGTTCTGGAACGACGACGGTGGCGATGGCTGTAGTGGTGTGTACCCATGTGCCCACCTGACCTCTCCGCCGCCAAGGCGCAGCGAGGGCGGGCGTGGGCGTGCCCTCCTGAGCCTCCTGACTGGGCTGTAGGACGTGGCGGCCTCGATGTATGCACCGACAACGCCACCTCCTGCACCGTCATGCACAACGTTAGGGTCACGCATCGCCTCGCCGCACTGCAGGCCCGACAAACAAACTGCATTAACTCGTCGCGCGTGACCTCCGCACCAATGTCGATCTTATCCAGGATCAACTGTCCGTCCGTAGCAACCCCCACGTTGATGTCCGTCTGCAAGGAGTACATGAAAGCGTCAAACCTATAATTCACTTAACCGTACTCACACATTTTAAAACACGATTTTACATACCGCGATATGCATGTTCCGCGCAAAGTGTACATGGTACACGTCGGTCGATGCTGGCACGCGAGGGTGGGGAGGGTCCACGACATGCACCAGCCTGGTGCGTGTCTGCGGGGCGTACCAGCGAAGGTACTCGTCGTACGCACTGGGTTCATACGGGCCGTCCTCTGGCATGTAGTCCTCGTGGGCGTTCGCCCATTGCGCCACCCACGGCTCCATCTTGGCCGACCACTGCGTCCTGGTGCCACCCCTCCTACTATGCCTGCGAAATGTACCACTGCAATTAGAAGCCGTTCTAACAGAACTAGCAAAAACACATATGAACGTGTGTTATATGTAACTTACGTGTGGGTCGAGTCAGGCACCCTCGTCTCGACGGGAACTGGAACAACCTGGCGAAGGCCGAACTGGTGCATCACCCTGTGCACTACGTAGTCCTTGATGAACATGTCGAAGACGAGCTTCTTCTGCGTCCGCCAGTACACCCAGTCGCGCGCAGCACAATGAAGACAGCCCCTAGGAGCATGGGCCTCCGTCTCCTAATCGGAGTACGGCTCCTAGCGCACGTCGTCAGTGGTGAGACGGTCCAACTGCTCCACAAAGTGCTCATACACACGTGTGACCTGCACGTGTGCATATTGTGCCTGCAAGCCAGAACAGTGGTTACAAAGGACGACCTATAATACGACTGAAGTAAAGATATAGGGAAGTATGTACCCGTCTACGGCACCAAAGGGACCCTACGGTCGGCTGGTCCACCGCGTCCCCATGGTACATGCCCGCGCCGTACGGACTAGAGTCTACCAGCATGGGCCGTCCGAGAGAGAAGCGCTCGAACGACCACAGCTGCAGCAGAAGGGGACAGCCTGTGAGGATAGGTGCAGGCTTTGTCCTACAGCACGCTGTACGTCGTGGCAAGTATGGTTGATCCCCAGCTGATCTCTTGCTCCTCGCCGTCGGCGATGGCCCTTGCGTACCCACGAGGTGGGCGTCGACGGAGTCACCATGGCTGCTGGTAAACAAAGGCTCACCGAAGAGCCACAAAGCAGTACGCCGAGGTGCCGCGACACTGGTCACGTGGGTCATGGACCATCCGCTCGACCTACGCAGAAACGAATAATTAGTAAACCCGTCATAAGGCTAGGCCTCAATGCATCGCTAAACATGGAAAATAGGTAGTATACGTACCCGGAACTGCGAAAGCCACCGCATGGGCGAGCCATGCCACTGTCGCTCCGAGAAGTCGAAGTATGGAGGCGCGGCCTCCGCCGTAAGAACTCCCTGAAACCTGCCCAGCAGGGCGTCGCGCCAATCGACAGGTGCGTCCGGTGGGAATGCAGGGGCTCCCACGATAGGTAGGCTGAGCAACATCGTGACATCCTGCAGAGTAGGGGCCATCTCCCCGAATGGGAGGTGGAAGGTGTGCGTCTCGGGCCGTCACCGGTCCACCAGGGCTGTCAGGAGCGACCGATCGAACGGGAACCGTCGTGACCGCTCCGGACCGGTCTGGACCTCCCCGTCGTCGTCGACCAGACCGTCGTCCTCTTCAGTGGCCTCCACCATCCACACGAGAGGTAGAAGGCCGGCACGGCTCAGCCTACAAAGCACGAAGAAGTAAGTACATAGTAGTCATATGATACAAAAAAAAGTAGCACAGCTTGCGGACAAACCTGTCTACTCAGCGTGGGTGCAATCTACAAGCTCGTCGGGGTGTCCGCGTACGAACCACCCCCAAGTCAGCCGCATCATCCTCGCGAACCGGATGCGGCACACGACGGCTCGCGCGGTGTTGCGCGTCGACCAACCGGTCCAGCAGATCGAAATGCCAGTCCGAACCACCAGGGTCGTGAGCCATACCTGCAAATTAAGAAATTAAAAGCATTAATATTTATTGAGCATTTAAATTATATTCCAATGGCAAATAAATCATATTTGGTATGTTCTTAGTGGCACCTAAACACTTTGCTCGAACACAGTGGTAATACATATACAATTTCATTAAACCCACGTGGTAAACACGTAATTTTCCCTACAAAAGGCTATATTACATTAACACATATACCAGCTGCTATGGATTGCGAAATATTTAAAACATCATCATTACTATGCATATTTATAATGGGTGAAAATTTCAGGAAAAAAATCACATATTTAAGAATCCTACGGGTTTGGAACTATGTATCTAGGATTTTTGTCTTAGTATTTTATAATTCCTTAATCCAACCAAAACTATAAAGTAAATGTTATCAATTTTGAACTGGCCAAATAAATACATATATTTAACATTCTATAAACTAGCATTTGTGAATGCACGGGTTATCGACAAGTTTATATAATAGAAAAGTAACACGTTACCATTCATTAAGCCCGGAGGCAATTAACGCATCACGCGGAATAGTTCAACTAAATTTTTCCTCCAAACGAACTTCTAAATTAATTGTATTAATCATGCTATCTCTAAATATTTACTAACAATATGTCACTACACATAATGTTGCTCGCTAACCTACCATGGTTACTAATTAATCATGTTATCTCTAAACATTTGCTAACAATATGTCACTACACATGATGTTGCTTGCTAACCTACCATGGTTTCAAAAATACACTTGTACAAAATAATATTACAAACTCACTGTCGTAGTCGTCGATGCGAAGTGAAGAGCCCTTTTTCCTCCTCTTCTTCTTTTTCTCCTCTTTTTCTTTCTCCTCTTCTTCTTCCTCTCCTCTTTTTTTCCTCTCCTCCTCTCTTTCTTTTCTTTCTTCTCTTCTCAGCTCGGATCGCTCACTGAAATGGCGACTGTTCGGCCGCGCGCGAGGCTTTATAGCCACCCCAAGTTGTCATATGGTTGGACGACTTGGGTCCAGCTTCTGACCTAGTCACTCCACCATAAGACGACTAGGTCCAAATCACCATCCCATTAGACGACTATGCCTCGAACCGCTACATCGCCGTGCCATTGAGCGAACTGGCCAATTGTCACCCACTGGTTAGGCGACTAGAGCAAGTCGTCCAACCGTATGGTGATAAGAGGTTATTTCTGACCAAAAAAAAAAACTAAGCGGTATTATTTCTGTAATTCCGAATAAAAAATAGATTATTTTAAAAAAAATTATGACTATTTCTGGTCACAATATAGTGATTTTTTTTTCACGCAGTCAAACTTAGTAAACTTTAGTGGTTGATATTTTTGGTAAATATTTAGATCGGAGACGTGGAATGATTTAAACATATTATACAAGAATCAATCGCATAGGTATGGTACAAGTCTACAAGCTTTGCACTGTTCCATGCAGGTGTAATATACTACGCGCCGTTACCAGCGATGAGGCCGACGTGGAGACCAAAAACACGCAACTTTTTTGGTAGAAGAAGAAAAGAGTTATTTCCCATTTCCCCCCTTTGAGCGGCTCAAAACCGGCGCGACGCCTCCCGCCGCCGCTCCTCGTACCAGCAGACGCAACTGAGCGCGACGAGCACCTCCACCACCGCCGCCTCAGCCTTCTCCGCGTCCGCCCACCGCAGCGTCTGCAGCGCCCACGCCCGCGCGCCGCCCTGGAACCTCCTCTGCTTGTCCATGCTCCGCTCCGCGTGCCACCGCGCCGTGTCGCGCGCCATCGGCGCCAGCCACGCCAGGATGCGCCCCGCCGCGCACCTCCACCCCTCCGCCAGCCCCGCGTCCAGCGGCGCCGCGCCTGGGCCCCTCTCTCTCCACCACCCGTGCAGCTTCGCCCGCACCGCGGCCCGCAGCCTCGACGGCAGCATGGCGTACATCTCCGCCCGCTCCGCGCGCGCCTCCTCCAGCCGCTCCTCGGCCCCCGTCTCCAGCAACAGCCGCTCCGCCGTGGCTATCACGTTCGCGTACTGCGAGTCCAGCCCCGCGCCTCCTACCGTGGTGGGGGGCGGCTCAAGGAGCTTCCGCCAGTCAGTTCTCAGCGTCTGGTACGATTGCTGCGACTGCGAGCGTATAATCGGGCACGAGTTGCTGCTCGTCTCGATACGCGACGGCATGTCTCGACGTTGTATGGGTCCAGACGACGACTTGCCCTGCGCCGCCGGCCTCGGGTGGAGCAGCAGCTTGGAGAGGCGGGTGTGGACGGCGTCGGTGGGAGGGAGCGGCGGGGGCAGGCCGGGGACGTAGGCGCCGAAGACGGCGCAGGCGCGGACGAACACCGCGCATGCGGCGCGGGCCATGATTCCCACGGCCTTCTCGTAGCTCTGGCTCCAGAGGGACTCCTCCTTGAGGCGCCGCACCCTGGCGCGCTGCGCCTTGAGACCCTGCCGGAACGAGTCGGATCCGGGCGCATCGGCGGCGGGCGCCGGGATGGGCCCACTGATGCGGCCCCACCCGCGGAGGGCGAGCTTCTGCTCGGCGGCCTCTAGCTCGTCGAGCGCCTCCATCTCGCGGTAGAGCTTGGCCGTGGCGGTCACGAGCCGCTTTATCTTCTTGGCCTGCACCTTGAACCCCTTGGCCACGAGCGGTTCCAGCCGCGCGTCGGATGCGCCGGCCTTGAGGCTCGCGTACGGCCCCGCGAAGTCGAGCCCGCACCGCAGGCCAAACCGCGCGACTGCCGCGGCCGCGGCGTCCAGCAGCGCGACCACCTCGGCGCACGCCAGCCGGAGGAGGAAGGCCTGGTTGGTCGAGGTGAGGTACGCCACGCCAGCCGACCGCATGGCGTCGGACCGTAGCCTAGCCACCTCCTTCTCCGACAGCGACCGGTGCAGCGACAGGAGCTTCGACATGGTGGCCGCCGCCTCGAACGCCAGTATGCCGAGCGCCGCCTGCGGCCCGGCCGGCAGCCAGAGGTCGTCGGCCACCATCGTCATCTTGGGAACAACCATGGAGGCGCACACACACAACTACGCAGTCTACACTTGCTTGGCTTTGTCAAGATTTACATGGGCATGGCGCGGCGGCGTGGCCGTGGGTTCCTCTAATGCTAGCACGTACGGGAGAGAAGAGAGGTGGGTTTGGATGGTGTAATAAGCAGGCAGTTCATGGAGTATGATAAGAGACGGTGGTGCGAATGCTGAGCTGGGACTGGGAGGCGGGCGCTAACCATATTCTCGCAGCGTCTGGGTGTTGGATTCGATCGTTTTATAATGGTGCAGTGGCTACATAGAATATTTTAGAATCTGGTTTTCTCCGAGGATAGTCGATTATTAGTACTGCTCCCTCAGTTTCTCTGTACTTACTCGCAACCCACTACGTACGCATATAGAGAAAACAAAACATTAAATCTGAGAAATAGTTAATGATAAATATCAAACATATCTCTATTAAATTAATGAATGGTATACCACAACCACTTAACATATTTTAAAATATTTAAGTAGTGACAGAGAATGAAGAAATTATGGATGTAATTTCTGGTCTCAGTCCTATATCTTTTCCGTGTTGAAGCCGACTTCGGATATAAATCAGTTGGGATTTCTATCAATGAAAGCCCTTGTTCCGTACACTACAATCTGTTAGGAAAGAAAGGTGGTTTAGGGCGATGCCAAATGTTTTTGGCTGTGAGAACTGATGGATTTGAGCGGTAAGATAACCCTCTTTTACCTGTTAGGTCTATTTCTTAGTTCAAGATCTCTTACTAATTGAAATAAAAGAATTAGTAGATGTGTTTGCCCAAAATTGGAATGAACGCTAGGGTTATGAACTTATAATTATGGAATCGACTTGATCATCATATTATAAGTTCATTACATACCAGATCAGTCCGCGTACATTCTTATTATGAGAATGAGTCATTCGAGTCTATAACAATACTCTAGATTCCCTCAATAGATAAATATATTGAAACAGATACTTCTGATGCTATGGACAAATATTAAAAAATGGAGGGGGCAACTGTTAGAATTGGACCCTTATTTGTAAAGGTCTATTCATTCCTAAATTTCAAAGCATGCATGGTTTAGTCCCACACTGCCTAGCAAATCAGTGGGAGAGCAATTTATAAGGTGGAGTCTTTGCCACCCCTTGATACATGTGATACATGTCATGGGTTACATGAGGAGGACTATAGCTAAAATCACACACACGCACGTACGCACACGTGTCGTGAATCAAGCCCACCTTTCTTTTGCTGACCGTGCATTTCTCTCTCTCAAAACAAATGTCACATATGACCCGTGAGAGTTTTCTTTAGACCTCCACTTGGACCTCTTCGAGAGATCCACTTGAATCTCTCTTGAGAAGATTTCTCTTGGACCTCCAGGAGATTCTCTTTGGCCTCCCTTGGAAATTTCTCTTGGACCTCCAGGAGATCCTCTTGGACCTCCCTTGGAGTGTGGAGATCCTCTTGGATCTCCAAAAGATCTTTTGGACCTCCCTTGAATCACTCCAAGAGAGTGTGGTCGGAACACTGTGGTATCCTTGGACATCTTCGGGAGATCTTTTGGACCTCCCTTGGATCACTCCAGGAGAGTGTGGTCGGAACACTATGGTCCCATTAGACCTCTTCAGGAGATCCTCTTGGACCTCTTCAGGAGATACTCTTGGACCTCCCATGGAGAACGTGGTCAAAACTGTAGATCAGTGGTCAACGCTAAAGACCAACGTGTAATCAGGATATGATAAATTCTGCTTAATTACCATTAATTGGTTTTTAATTAGCAGTTACCAGTGTTCTAATGTGTGCTTAATTTATTGAGCAGTTACTAGAGAGTAATTGACTCGACCCTTAAAAGGTTTTCGAGAAGTCCAGCCCAAAGGATATCTTTTTCTATTCCAATTATTCTGCTTCTTCTCTCGTTCTCTTGTCTTTGGAGGGTTGTCTTTGTTTTGAACTGTCGTCCCTTCTTCTCGACGTGCACCGGGAAGAAGGTTGAGTGGTATCTCCGAACCATTGTCGCAGAGTTCACCTGCACGGGGCGGCAATAAGATTTCGGTCAAGATCTGCGCGACCACTTCTTTGACCGCGACGCGTCTACGATCCGTGACCTTGATCGAGTCTGCAGACTTTCGTTCTTCATCGACCTATACTGTAAGTTCTGTGTACGACCAGTATATTCTGATATAATTATAATATTGAGTATGTTTAGAAGTGCATGGTGTAGCCTGCTGATAGTATCGATTTATGCATCACTAGTTATTTGTGATATTTGCCTCATAATAAAATCTAGAATTAAAATGTTATCCACGTTTCCAACACAACTACTCGTGTTAATCTCACCTCTGTCTTTTTAGAACGTAGCGTTAACTTAAGCTACTTGCCTAGGATTGGGACTGGAGTTTATAATTCGTGACTTGTTATCACCTGTGGTGTGCCACCTGTATTTATGTGGCTAGAGGCCACGATTCGAGTCACTGAGTCTCGCTAGTTACGGCTGTTAATCAACTGCACCTGAAAGAAAACCATCTGTCCTAAGTCCTAACTATACTCATTTGGATGGATTAGAATTGTACTGGCTCATGGCCATGGCGGTGCACCCCTTGTCCATTCTAGGAAAATGAAGTTGTTTTATTTTACCATCTTTCGTCAAATTCAGAACTTCGCTTCGTCCACAGTGTTTACGACTTCTGCTACATGCCAAAATAGTTTTACTTGTTCAATCGTTGAAGCACTCCGTTTTTGGAAAGCCGTTGAAAGTTGTGTAGATGCAACGCAAATGTCAGCCCAGCATTAAAGCCTATATGGATCAGACGAGTTGAGGATTCCAGTTTCCAAGTCTACGGTCTACGTACTCTCCCAGTTCACTATCTCCCGGCTGTTGCTACCCAGTCAATAGTCAATAGTCAATGATCGTTAATGCAGAGTAAGACCCTCGTGAAATCACTTAAAGCAGCTTAAATTGAATCTTATAGAGTAAGACCCTCGTGAAGTCACTTAAAGCAGCTTAAATTGAACCTTTTTAGATAATTACTCTCCCCGTTTGGATAATTTCGTCCATCTCTTTTGTTCATATGTGAGCTTTACGCACCATTGTTCAGACTTGCTGTTCGTCTCAGAAGTCTCAACTCTCACGTGTCAAGGAGAAACATTCAGTTTCATCACGCTTTGCATTCTGAAAGTCTTTATAAACTGTTAGTCCATCTTGTATCCAGTCTGCGACTGCGATAGTCTGAATACGATCTTCTCTTTTTGTCAGCATGCCAGAACAATAATTGAGTTCTAAATAATTTCTAAATGATTAATAATCTCTGTGCGGAACAATAATTCTGGAGTTGAGTTCTAAATAATTTCTAAATGATTAATAATCTCTGTGCAAAACTGCAGTAGCATTTTTTATGATTAAATAGTTATATCTGCATTGCATGTTGGAAAATGAAAATCTGTCGATGATTGAGTTGTTTGGAAGGAGGACTGGAGATAAGTGTGTTGACTCCAGCCGCTGCAGTTGAATCGGCATTGATAGGATCAACAGCGAACCCAGTTGTTCGATTTCATTGTGTAATGTCAACTCCAAAGAAAAATTGTACCGCACGCGATATTCTCTTTTCTTTCGTTTTATTAGTAGAGTGTCTGTGCGTTGCAACAGAAATACAAACTTTCCACGAGATGAGAGGGTGAGAGAGATGGGACGGGAGTGGGTGAAATTGTGACGACGGAGCCTAGGACGAGAGAGAGAGACGAGAAATGTGACCTAAGGGGCTCTGCACGCCAAGGGACAGGGGACACACGCGGACAACCGGTGGCGAGGATGGTTCTGGCGACAGCGAGGTCGGCGTCATGAATCAAGGGTGTGGCGTGGGTGCGAGGTTGGGTAGGGGTGAATCGGATGAAGAAGAGTGGGGTGGCGATGGCGCACATGCGAGGAGTGGCCACGTTAAGGACCCGTCGTGACTGGCATGGTGGTTCCAGTGCGCGCAGGGGTTTCGTTACTTTTTTTTAAATATGTAGGGGTGAAATGATTCTCTCGCTGCGTAGGGGTAAACTCCTTCTCTTATTAATTAAGATAAAAAATTTGGAGGGACATGCAATATTTCTGGGTCTCACGTAATATAGAATATAGATTATGCCTCGCAAAAAAAAAAGCTTACGCCTTTTTATATACTGCTATAGTAGTTCTAGAGACGTGAAAAAAATGAGTTCAGAAATTCCACCTAATTTGAAGTATTACCTCTCATGAAAAAGTCACGCTTTGGATGTGAATAAAAAATAGATGAATCCAGGCACCAAAAGGGACTCTTTGGATATTAATGCGACCGGCAAAACATGGCTTTCGTAACAAAATTGTATTGTCATAATCTATAAAAACATAATACTCATATCATTCTTAGATGGCCGATCTAAATATTAATACAGATATATAATCAGTAAAAGTTAAAATAGTTTGATTGCATTAATTATATGACATTGCTCTCTTTTCTTTTTAACCGGATGCAGCATAAAGTTTAAGCAAAAGCATTGACAATGTATTGGACTTAGTTATCACAATGAAATTTTGATTCACCTCGAGTGGTCCTCGATACTGACCCACTGGGAAAAACGGCAGAAACGAGCATCTGAAGATAGACTAAATGATGGACGCTTACAAAAGAAAAGAAAAAAGATACTACAAAAAGGGTATCATTGTCGCCAATATACTAATAACCGTCGAGAAAAGTTAGAAATCTTGTAGTATGTACATATATAACAAGCTGGTTTAGCAAAAGGGTAAGTTTGAGCTTATCTTGTAGCTCTATGCTAAAGAGCCGAAGAATTAGTACTTTTCATTTCTGAGGAGAGCACAAAAACACTACTTATCTGACAATTAACGTATGCCATGCATCAAGGGTTTCTCCCTCTGCAAATCCACACTGCTGAACGTTCCATGTGCATGGTTAATGCGTGGGCTCAGTATGGAAGGCATGCACATACTTCGATCTGAACCTCCGTATGCCGCCGCTCTTCGGATGCAGACCGAGACCGGAGGCCAAACCGACCGACAAGCCACCGCTGGGCACGACTTGCAGCTGCAGGCCCGAGTTCTTCTGGCTCGTGCTCGACGGACCGGTCGGTCGTACGGCCTGGTCTCCCTCCCCCGTGTGGGCCCCACCTGCCAGCCTGACGCGACGGCCTGGCCTCGGAAGTCGGAACGAGACAAACCGTGGTCAGATCGACGGAGACGGCTCACGTTCTCCTCCTTCCTGCTGCATTGCTTTCTTGCTCCCTTGGCCCACTGGAAAAACTGGCCGGAAGACCGCATGACTGCACGCAGGGTGGCGCCGTTTCGTGCGACTGATTTGTCTTTTTTGTGTTGTCTTTACAATTTCTTATTCTTGTTCTACTACTGAGGAAGAAATGGTTGGCTAGTGACCAAGAAATGGTTGGCTAGGTAGAAATGAAATCTTTACTATTTAGATACTCAAATCGTATTTCTACTATGTTATAACTTATATTATAAATTGTTTATGTTTTGTCCTGTGTTTCTTATTATGTTTTATGTTGAAATATTAAGCTAAAGTTTTATGTCAATGATACATTGTGACTTCCATTTGTTATACCGTGGTGATAAAATCTTGAATCCGCCGCTGTGTATTGGAATTTGGGATGGATCCAATGCTGTCGCGGTGTGCGATTGTGTATCTGTGCGTACAGTTTTTCGTCCTGATTGAGCACCGATTTAATCATGGGGGCTATGGACTAGTAATGCATGCACACCAGCACATCACATGCATGGATTCTGCGTTGATCACAAGTGACGGACGCTGATTGGGAGATCAAATTTCGCGCGAGCCCCCAGAGCAAACAGCACGCGCACATTTGTCTGTCTGATTAGGTCACTTCCGTCCAAAGCGTTTGAAATTACGTGTCCCAAGCGAAACAGCCGTACTACGACAGCTGTACAAGAGCCAAGGGCCGAATGGTCTGTGCCAAGGGTTGCTCTATGGAGCCAAACGATGATCGAATGCCTTCATCGGTCTTAAAAAAAAGCAGCTTCATGATCCCAACACCATCGTCTCCTCTCCTACGCCTTCATCTCCCTGGTGACCACCGCATTCGCCCCCACCCGGCAACCACCACCCACCGACATCGGTGTGGCGGCTGCCCTCTGTGATGCCACCTTAAAAGACCTAAAAATGCAATTTTAAAAATTTGTTCAAAGTTTGGTTCAAATCTGGTTTTCTTGCCCAATTCGAAAAGTTTTCCCTCTTTTCTGTTTTCCTCTTTCGGAATTCTGCTTTTCCATTCCGAAAACGTCATTTCCAAATGCCGCCACCACTCTCTTCTTGCTCTCGCATCACGCTGCCACGCTATTTCGCGCCAAGTCGTCACCAGTGCCGCGCCATCTCGTCGACAGCCCTTGTGGATATCATAGGGATATGCTCATGATCTTAGGATGATGATACAATTGGCAATAGCATTGAAAGTTTGTCGAATCACGTGTTTTCGGCGAAGTTCAAACTGCTATCAGGCAAATGGCGGTCTGATCGGCCATGAGTGGCGGTCAGACCGGCCATAAAAAAATTTGTAGTTTGGAGCTGGGTCAAAAATAGAGGGTGTAGACAAGAGAGGAGATTATACTACACTTGGTTTCATAATTTTTGGAGCTTCCATGAAAAAGAACTATTCGTTTGAAATTTCCTCCAGAGAGGTTTCGGATCTCAGGTTGGAAATTTGGCTAGGTCCCAGCTGGGCGGTCAGGTCTAACCGGTTTTGACTTGTTCGTCAGCCATCGTGGCGGCGATACTTGTTTGGTTAGGTCATATTCATGGGTTTCAGTGCATATGTGTTGCATGATGTATGTTTTGACTAACGTGGGTCAAGTTGCGAAGAACTTGTTCCCGGAATCGATTTGCTTGTCTATTGTTGTACAGGTTGCTTGGAAGTCAACGACGGTCAACAACAAGGATGTTCAGAACTAGGCTTGGAGAACTGAGGTTCAAAACGATCGAGGATGCTGGGTGAGGTTAGGAGACTCAAGCATGGTGTAGAATGGATAAGGATGACCGAACGGGCAGTTCGGTGCGACGGGTTGGATCAAGCGGCACGGGGGTCGATGCAAGTGCCATGGTGGTTTCGGTTAGAGCCGGATGGAAGAAACTTGCCGACATGATGAGAGCCATTGATCAACCTACACGTGGCGAAGCATGCGTCTGCTTCACCAAATCTGGACTCGGTCTTCGGAGAAGGATCGAGAATGGGTACTTTGGTAACATAACCTAAATACCGCCTTGGTGACCTTTTGTTAACCCGCGGCGCAAGACGGCGTAAGGAGAAGCAGTTTAGGTCAAGAGGAGATGAAGACGGTGCTTTAAAATACGTGCGTAAGTTAAACCCGTTTATGTGTGTGGGCTTAACGGGTGCCCAATAGAGAAACTCTTCTAGAAGGATTAGCCCCCACTATAAATAGAGGAGGGAGGTGGCTGCACCCCCTCAACCCTTTGGTTTTCTAAACCCTAGTTTTGGTTTTAGGGGTTTAGAGAGGAAAGCGGATGTTTAGGGTTCTAGAGAGTTTTGATTGATTGTGTGCTCATGTGTTGAGCTTTGTCCTCCTAGATGGAGTGGCTATAAACCATCTATAATCACAAATCAATCTATGCATGATTCCTCAAAGATGAGTCTCTTTGTGTTCTTGCTATCTATTTTGTGATTTTGGGGTTTTTCTTGATCCTTTAGTTTTTACTTGGTTTCTGCCCCTAATCTATCTTGCTGTGACATATGAGAATACATCTAGGATCATCTTGATCATCAATCACCCACGAGCAAGTGTTTGGATCAAGTTTTTGTTTTTGCCCGGTTTTGGAGCAACCTTCACTCAAACGGAAAAATTTCAGAACTTTGGCAAAGATTTTGATGATCATTGCTTGGAATAGGTTTCTGATATCCTTAGGAAGGTGTGTCTCAAGTTTGGTCAAGTTTAGAATCGTAGTTCAAAAGTTAGACCAAATTGTGTTTTGGGCGTCGGGCTGTTTTTACTATTCTGGACTCCAGCCAGTCAGACCGCCTGAGGTAGCGGTTAGAACACTCATCCCACCGATCAAACTGCACTTGTGTTTTCAGTCTGACCGCTCAGCTGTTTGTGTGATGAGCTTTTGATTGTTTTGCTTTAGGGTGTTGATCGGATTCAATACAAGTCTTCCACTGAGCTTGCACCTTGATCTTCATAGCTTTAATAGCTATTGGAGTGAAAACGTGTTGAATCTGATTGAGGTGAAAAATTAGGCGTGCTCCTATTCACCCCCTCTAGGCGCCTTTTTGGTCCTACAGCCCTCTCCTCGCCATTAATGTGCGCGCCAGCCCCACCATCGTGCACTACTGCCAGCATCCTACGCTACACCCCCTCCCCCTCGCCACCTGCATGCCGCTCCTCGTGCATCGTGCCTGGCCTCGCCAGCATGCGCCCCTACGCCAGTGAAGTGCCACCGCCCGCCATCGTACCACCACCTCCCCCCTGCGCAGCACAAAATCCTCCCCTCCGTCCACCTCGCCGCCACGCGCCATGCGCGCCTCGATCGGCCACTGCCGCAACCACCTGTTCTCGGCTATAGAAAGACATCCTGCTGCATCAAACCCTTCATCCTCCACACAACCTCACCATCACCTTTCTTACCTTTCAGTGTCGTCCATCTTCTTCAATTTCGTCGCCGCCCTCTTTCTTTCCCCACAAGCCCGAAGACCAATCCGCCACCACCATCTCGTCCTCTCCCTCCTGAGCCCATCACAACCACCACCCCATCGCCCTCAACCTTTCCCCCACCTCATTTGCCCCTATCCCCATCGCCACCTCGTCGGCACCACCCTCCACCGCTGTGCCGCCCACGGCTCACGTGGCTAGGCCACCTTGGTGCGCCCCAAACCCCGCCACCACTTTCTTCGAGATCCCCTCCACCTACTATTGCTCAAGCCCCGACCAATTTGGCCAGAGCACCACCAAACCATCTCCACCAACTTCCCCTGCTCCGGCTGTGCACTGCCGCGGCCACCACCCCATTTCTAAGCCACCTTGGCCCAAGCAAAACCAAAAAAATATAGGTTGCTCGGGCCACCGCGTTGTTCACCGTGCCACCCGGCGCCGCTGGTAGCTATCGATAGTGCCGCCAGCTTCCTCATACAAGCCCACCTATTCTTTGTAGGCCATATTCACCTTGACGGGGTTAAGTTACGTAAAATATTAATAAATGTTTGGCATTGTCATAAAATATGTTTTTAAATTCTAAAAAAGAGTATTGGCTAACCGCAAATGGTTTTGGTGGAGAGTTGAGGGTTGAGACTAAGAGGATGGACAACCCAAGATACTTGACAAAAGTGAGTCGAATGTGAGACCAAACACGTGGACAACCACGAGCTGGTGTTGATCCATTTCCTCACTGGAGATAGGTAAGGACAAGAACCTTGTGCCAAACAACAGACACAGATCTCGCTCGACCACGGGTTTGGTATATCCAATAGCCGTGGTTGAGCGAGATCTGTGTTTGTTATTTGGCACAAGGTTCTTGTCATTACCTGTCTCCGGTGAGGAAATGGACCAACACCAACTCGTGGTTGTCCACCTATTTGGTCTCACCTTCGACTCACTTTTGTCAAGTATCTTGGGTTGTCCATCCTCTTGATCTCAACCCTCAACTCTTCACCAAAATCATTGGCGGTTAGCCAATACTCTTTTTCAGTATTTAAAAACACATTGTGTGACCATGACGAATATTTATTAATATTTTATGTAACTTAATGTTGTCAAGGTGAATATGACCCACAAGAGAACATGTGGTGTAATACTCCGAGACGCGTTAGAGAGAAAACAAATATAGTTAAAGGGGTTTTTTCTGAAATTTCTTCAAAACCTGGGCTATGGGCTCTTGGCCCACAGCACCAAGGCCCAAAGGGGGGAAACCCTAAATATGCTACAGTACCCAACCCTGCTACAATGCGCCCACCGTGCTACAATAGCATCCCCCCTCCCGCTGCTCCTCCTCTCCTAGGCGCCATCCTCCCTGCTGTTGCTGCCGGCCGTTGGGAAGAAGAAGGAGGGGAAGGAAGAGAGGAGAAGGAAGAGGAGAGGAGTACCACGTGAGGATTTCAGCAAGCTCAGACAAGTCTTCTAGGGTGGTGGTGAGAACCGAGGTTAGAGTCTTCCTGTCGTCGTCGTCCGTCTCGTGGTTGAGGCAAGTGCAAGCAGTGTAGAATGGATTATGATGCTTTATTCATGAAAATTGCCATGATTTACTTATGATGTTATATCTATGATAATGTCACTGTATATTATTCTTTGATGTTGATATGAGAATATGAAGTTCATTTGCATCATGGTATACATTCTAGAGTCTTGGACTACGTGGTAGCCAAGAGTTGTTTCTTTTGAGGTCCCCGTCATGTATTGGACGGGCATGGGTCCCCACACTCGTGGAGTGTGGGCTTGAGGTCCCTGTGCCTGAGGACACAGGCTTGAGTATGTATCGACGAATGCACTACTCCGTATTACTGGTAATTGCAAAGAAGGAAGAAAGAGTATTTTTGACATATGCATTGCATGCAAGTATAAGAGTTTATTTATAGTTTCTTGCTGATGTTCATATGAGGATTGGTTAACTTCATTTGCTAGTCATGATGAATTGTTTATTATCACTGTTGTACTTTGCTGAGTCGTGGACTCACGCTTGTTGCTGTTGTTCTTTTTAGGTACCACTCGAGGCAGCGACATGCATGGGAAGGGGTAGTTTTGATGCATTTTATACTTAACCACCCACGGCAAAAAAATTAGCTTATTTATCTAAAGCTTCAAGTTCATGCTATTTCCTTTAGTTTCAGACTGTGTCCATCCTTCGTGGTGGTTTATTTACTTGTAATCATGGTAGCCAAGTTTTATCGTGGATGGTTCTAGTTATGCTTTTAAATCTTAGATATTGATTCATTTAATTCTATTTGATAGATTAAATTGAGTAATTTGTTTAGTCTTATATCCTCGTAGTTCTGATGAATCTTGATGATTTAGATTTAATTATTAAAGATCTGCTCTCATTGTGTACCATTAACCGTTTGGTTCAGTTATTGGTTGAGTAAGAGCAATATTCATGACAGTTCATAATTAGTTGATTGGTGGTATTCTTTAACTTGTCTATTTGTAGACATTGCTAGTTCTTGTTGACTAGAGCTATTTCGTTATTATTGAATGTGCTGCTGAAATTGTGTTTGTAAGTTGAAGTAAATTGATTCTATAAGGTGGTTTAGTAGCATCCTAGGCTCTATGTTGGGCTGGGGTGTTACAGTTGGTATCAGAGCGGGCTTTAGGTCCGTGGTGAATAGGTTAACAACTTAGGAAACTTAATTTGCTAAAATTTGTTAATAGTTAATTAACTTCAAAACCTGACACACTGGTGCACAGTAGTATGGAAATGGGCAAAGCGTTGCATTTACATTTCTGTTATGTCACTTTGATCATTGCTGTTATGAATTGATAATGAATGCTTATGATTTGATTATTACATTGGTTATGTGTAATAGTAGTTGATGTTGAGATGTTGAGGTCGTGATTGTGGCCCTGGGCTTTGCCAGGTTACATCACCATTCGCGGTATGGAAATAGAGAAGTAGTTATCCTGATTACCATAGTTATAGGTGTTGAGGGTGAGTTTCTTTAGAAAAGTTGTTCTCTTCCTTGAGCTTGAATTTTGGCCAATTCTGGTTATAGTTGCGATTGATGAAAATTTTCTCTTGAGTTAGTGTTTACAATACAGCTGGTGAGTTTTCATTGGTCTTTCTTAATTCCATAAAGCGATTGCTTGTTCTCCTAACCGCTGATCTATTGTTGTTTTGTGTGAACGTCGGTTATCAGCAAAATTGATTTTTTTTCTTGGGAGTTCTGCCTTCTTATTGGAAAATATGAATCATTTATTCGCTTGGTATTCTGGGTACTGAAAGTTTTCTGTTTCAAGTTCTTTAACATGTGAAAGCTTTGGCTTTATGTATTTCTTTTGGGATTATTTCAAGTGTTGAAGTTTAATGCCTCTTTTTTTTCTGAAAGGAGTTAAACTCCTTTTGTGATGTCTTACTATGTTTAAGCGAGAGGTGGTAAACATAAAAGTTCATTGATGTGGTATGAGTTATCAAGTCAGATCTGTAGTGTGTGCATGATTGGTCTTAACCCAGATCCTTGGAAATTAAAGTTGATTAATTTGATGTTGACATAGAGTAATTACCTGATGGGTAGTGACTAAGAGTATGTCCATACCTAATTGGAGTTAGAAGGGTTATTACGAAGTATGGAACATTGATGAACTGGTTTGGTCATTAAAATAGTTTAGTTTGCTTAACTTGTTGGATTATTTGGTCCCAATGGATTAGTCTAATTGTGAGAAAAGGGAAACTTGAGGTGATGCTAGGTTATGGCCTTAATAGATATTATTCGTGGGGTTATCATTTTCTATAGATACTTGATGATCATATATGGTTGCTAGCTTCACATAAACCTGAGTATGATTAATTGTTGGAATTGTGTACAAAATAGTTGAAGGGGTTGAATACTGGTGGATCTAGAATTTATGGGAGGAGTTCTGGATAGTTCTTCTTTATAGAATGACGCGATGAATTTGGTTGTAGTGTTGTTCAGACTTTTGATCAATGGAAGATTTCGATTCTTGAAGTTTTAGTGTGATTTTACTGAAAACTAAACGTGAGGATGAACAGTTGAATATGTGGTTGTAAATAGATGGTTGAAATGCAATTGTTATGTGTTAAAGTCTGGTGTTGAGCATCACTAAGAGTTGAGCTGATGTGATTTAATAGGTGACTTATTCCTACACGATTGTGAAATTGACGGATGATAGACTATCCTTGATGAAAGGGTTTTAGTAAAACCTTTTAATTTGTGTAGCAGATCCTTTCTTTAAAAAGTAGTTGTTGTAGTGAAGTTATATGGTTTTGGTATACTCTCATTTTGAAGATGGGATGATAAAGTAGTATGAAACAATTTGGTGAACTTTTGAGGGCTTTATAATGGAAGAGTTGACAATAAAGATTCGTGTTAAGAGTGTATTATTCTTAATGTTAGTAAGATTGTCTGCAAGGGATTGTGACTTGTGGGTGTGGTGACGATTCTTTTAGAAAGAAAGTACTTTGATCACCTTTTGTAATATCAGTTAAATGAAACGTTTGGAGTTTTGCATTCATGGCCTTTGGTAGTTCCTAAATATTGTGGTAGCTGAAATTTATTGAGCGAAGCGACGTGTTGGAAAGTTATATTTGATTCTTAAGTGATTCATGTGATTTGATCATAAATGCCCTTTTATTTGAGTTGGCAAAGTGAAGTTGTATTCAAAGAAATTGTTCTCTTTGTTAAAAGAAAGAGTGTAGTAGAAGTATTTGAGGGTGGACTCAAGTTTTGTAGCTTGCAACTTTTTGAGGAGTGCTTAACCTGGTTATTTGGCTGCATAAGAGTTTCTCAAGTTTCAAATGCAATGTTTTATTCTTGTTGGTTGAGGTTTGGTATTCTCTTCTAGTGGGACTAGTGCCTTTAACTGTGGTGTCGTCTTTTGCCTTCCGAGATCATTACTATTTGACCATCTCTCTTGGTCTTGTGTACTACGAATGGAAAACGTTTCCTGTATACTGAAAATGATTCTATTTTTCTCTTCTTTTGAGAAAGGGATAATCGATTTATTTTACAAATCTTTCTAGAGTGAATAGTGGCAACTGATTAGTAGTGGTCAAGTTTTCGAGATTGTGAGACCTTGGGATGTAAGTTATTTAGGGAGCATTAGAGGATGAATTGATTTCATGCATAATTCTTGGAGAGAATGTTAGTTATACAGAATGTTTGTATTTGGGGCTAAACTAATTGCATTGTTGCAACTAATAGAATTTATAGTGATTTGTGGTCCAAGATCTTTTGTTTATTTTGGGCGGAATATTAGAATTATCGAAAGAATGGAAATCTTCATCAGTTTATTAGAGTATCACGACTAGGTAGTTTGCATGGTTGTGTAGGTGAAATATGACGGTGTAGTGTAATGAGGGAAAGATTAGCGAAGTAATCTAATCCTTAAAGCAATTAATGAGGTAGCAGAGATTGTTGGATCATTGTCAGGTATGGCTTGGTTTCAATGAGAAACTCTCTTGGAGTTAGAATCTTTCAAAGGATAATTTGGTTAAGAATATATTTATCTATTGACATTAATGATCGAGTATGGTTAGATTGTGAGAATTTTAGTCATCGAATCTGAGGATTTCCTTGTCATTTACACTAGAAGTTCATTATAGGAGTCTTGGAGGTTAAATTTGGGCTTCACATTATGCTAGGATTTTGGTCGCCCAAGAATTTTGTGTAGAGGAAATAGAATAAGGGTGGATTCCAGATAATAGGATGATCCTTGATAGGACCCTTTTGATGTAGTACATGAGAATGTATGATGTGAATTCTGAGTTGTTTGTTATTAAAGGATTGAGATGATGTGATTGCGCGTGAGATATATTTTGAGATGCATTGGGAGTCATCTGACAAAGTAATTCCGTCGGTAGATGAGTTGGCTACAGTATGTTTCTGTGGAGTCAATAGAACCTCTCTACAAAGGTGTGGTTGATGTATTCAGTTTGAGCATAGCATTGAGGTTGCCAATTTAAGAAAAATGAGTTGGAATTCCATACTTTGAGAGAAGTTTTATTCTTAAAAGAGAAATTGAGAAAAATGTTGCCTCAGGTAATGAAACGCTCCCTTGATTCTTGTTTGAGCTATGTGTTTATGACTAATGTCTTTGGCAATTTGAGTTTGCAATGTGTTGGCATGTGTGATTCTTTCCAGTTCAGACAAAATAAAAGAAATATTTGATTTGGGCATTTGAATGATTTCTCATTTGGCTTTTGTGGTGTTCATTCGCAAACTGCCTAATTAGAAAGTGGAATGGTTTTCGTGATGAATTTTTTATTTTGGATTTGACCCTTTTGATGGAGAGTTGGTATTGCATGGTTGCGATGAGAACTCTTTATTTTCAGTTGGGTTCTCTTTGTAAAACAGTTGTTTAAAAACGAGTTTTGTTGTGCATTCCTGGTTAAAGGAGGTGCTCCTTGTTAGATGAAGAGTTCGATTGAGAAGTGGGACGAGAGTTCCGGGTGTTTTGTATTTTAGGAGGATGGTGTATCGCTAGGACCGTCTCGGGGCCATACACGTATACACAACTTTTGGTATGTTCTGGTGCCGAGTGAGTACTTGGAAGATCTGGAGATTGAGTTTTCGATAACGTCATTGACCATCGAGTAGGATTTTACCTTCGAAGTCTCTTCTGATGAGTGTACTTGGAAATGTCGGGTTGAGTGTTAAGACAGACATCATTTTACGTCAATGTGCTGTGCTCTTATCAGTCCGAGAGAGAGGCCACTTGGGAGCTGGAGTCGCATGCGTGAGCAGCATCCAGATCTTTTCACAGTGGGTATGTGTCACCGTTATTAATTTTCAGTTGTTGTTGTTGTTGTTTTTCGAGTAGACGACAGGTAGAATTCGGGGTCGAATTTTGTTTAAGGGGGGGGTAGAATGTAATACTCCGAAACGCGTTAGAGAGAAAACAAAAATAGTTAAAAGGGTTTTTCTGAAATTTCTTCAAAACCTGGGCCATGGGCTCTTGGCCCACAGCACCAAGCCCCAAAAGGGGGGAAACCATAAATATGCTACAGTCATAAATACGGTAATGAAAGTAATAATAAAGGTACATAATATATAGGCTCAAAATGATCAAATGAATGCAACTTGCCTCCATGTCCGCGGTCCTTGACTAGATTTACCTGTCGTGTGTCTTGATCAACTCATATGTAGCTTGATCAACAAAATCGGGTTCTAACGTAGAAGAAAATCAAATAAATAAGTCCGGGCTCAGCAGGAGGCAAGCTGGAAACAACATGAATTAAATAAATTCGATAAGAATTGAAAAGAAAGGTGGTGTGAGTGGTTGGGATTTATTGGGCGCTTGATTAGGTCAAACAGAGTCGAAAATGGGTTTCACGGGTTGAAAGCAATCGATATATATATATATATATATATATATATATATATATATATATATATATATATATATATATATATATATGCATGCATGTATGTATGCATCTATGTATGTATGTATGTATGTATATATGTATATGTGTGTGTGTGTAGGGTCTGGGATGAACAGTGATGGGTTTGGTGAATAGTACTAGTTGGTACTATTCACTAATGGATTTGGCTGGAATAGTAATGGATTTAATGAATAGTGTTGGGTCAACACTAATCATAGCGGGTCAAATCTTGTGAATAGTAATGGGTTTGGTTGTGGGCTAATGTGTTAAATAGTATTGGGCCAGAAGTGAATAGTGTGGGCTGCTCAGTGCTTACAGTGTTGGGCTGGCTTGGCAAATGGGCTTACATGGCGGCCTACTTGGGCCCTTGGCCCAGCTCCCTCTTTCCTTTTTTTTCCCGCTAGCTCCCTCTCTTCTTCTCTTCCCCTTCTCTGGTCGACGGCGGTGGCAGCAATTGCGGCGGTGGTGGTGGTCGGGGGCGGCGTCGGGTGGTGCAGGGGGCACCCTCGTTGCATGAGCAACCCATTTTGGGATCTTGCACGGCTAGAGGAGGTCCGGTGAGGGTGAGCGACGGTGGTGGCACACGGCCGAAATAGGGGGACATCGCGGTGGCATTCTGGTGGCAAGCCCTCTGCCGCCGCATCTCTGTTGCCACTGCCTCTCTGCGCGTATAAAGCCCGAGCCACGACTCCTTCCTCCTCAGTAGCGTCACTGTCACCCCCTCAAACCTCCCCTTTCTTCTCCAATACCGGTCACCTTCTCAAATCGTTGTCGCCCTGTCTTTCCCCTTCCGGTGAGCTGCCGTGCAATTCCCCTTCTCCCTCATTCCTCTTCTCAATTGGGCCCACCTTTAGCATTCCCTCGCCACTGCGAACCTATCCCCGAGCTCCAAGCGCACCGCCTCCACCCCTAGCTCACCGTCACCGTGCGCCGAAGCTTCACCGCCCACGGTCCACACCACCACAGGCCACCCCAAGACTCGCCACCACCACTGCCACCACTGGACTCCCCTTGCTCCACTGGTGCTCCCCGACTGGCCAATTTAGCCAGAGTGCCACCAGAACGCCACCGCGCTGTCCCCCTATTTCGGCCGTGTGCCACCACCGCCGCTCACCCTCACCGGACCTCCTCTGGCCATGCAAGATCCCAAAATGGGTTGCTTGTGCAACGGGGGTGCCCCCTGCACCACCCGGTGCCACCCCTGACCACCACCGCCACCACAATTGAGCGGTCGGGGAGCACTAGTGGAGTGAGGGGAGTCCGGCGGTGGCAAGTCTTGGGGTGCCTGTGGTAGTGTGGACCGTGGACGGTGGAGCTTCGGTGCACGGTGACGGTGAGCTAGGGGCGGAGGCGGCGCGCTTGGAGCTCGGGGATAGGTTCAAAGTGGCGAGGGAATGCTAAAGGTGGGCTCAATTGATAAGAGGAAGGAGGAAGAAGGGGAATTGGGCGGCGGCTCACCGGAAGGGGAAAGATAGGGCGGCAACGATTTGAGAAGGTGACCGGCATTGGAGAAGAAATGGGAGGTTTGAGGGTGTGACGGTGAGGCTACTGAGGAGGAAGGAGTCATAGCTCGGGCTTTATACGCGCGGAGAGGCGGTGGCAACAGAGATGCGGTGGTGGTGGGCTTGCCACGTGGAGGGAGGAGTGGATGGCTACGCGCATTCGGTGCCGGGGAAGGGGGAAAGCAAGCGGTGGGGTGGCAAGGTGAGGTGGCAAGGCTTTAGCACAATGCGGGGGTGGTGCGAGGACGGAGTTGACGAGGACGAAGGAGAAGAAGAGTTGATGCGGTTCGGTGCTGGCGACGCAAGGAAGAAGAAGACAAGGGAGAAAGCGCACGAGAAAAAGGCGCCTTCGGGCTGAGGAAGACAGAAAACCAAAAGAGGAAGGTGGTTTTTTAGGAGAAATTCCGAATTTGGCAAGAAATCCAAATTCAAACAAAACTCAAGCAAGTTTTGAAATTTTGTGTCTTTCAGCCTACCCCCTTAAAAAGAATCTCAACCCCGAGGTTCACTAAAAATGGGGAACAGAAAGACAGAAGTTGCTATAGTTCTGATTCATGTATGAATCAGAAATCAGATCGGTAGTACTTTATGGGTTTTGGAAAGGAAAACTAGGTTGGCTTAAGAACAAGGGCAGAAACAAGGAGAGATTTAGAATGAGTGAGATTGCTCTCCCAATTTTTACCAATTCTAATTCTGAATTAAATCATAAATTCCACTCATGAAGGCTCATCAACATTAATTATTCTCCACGATTAATCCTATGGCCTTGGTCCTTTTGAAACAATTATTCCTGAAAATCCAATACATTTACAAGGGTATTCCAAATTTCTTCCAATAATAATTTTATACTAATAGATCACTTTATTCTTATACTACTTCCATAAGTAGCCTTAGAATCCAATGGCCTTATCATCCAATATATTTGCTACTTCTCATCATCTAAATGTGCTATATCCCTTCATGATATCATTATTATGAAAAACTCCAAATAATGTATCATTATTCATTCAATCCATCCAACATTCACTTTCTGTTATATCATCTAGGGTTTCATCAATCGAATAATGGCTATCTAAAATTTATTTTCCACCAAGAATTTATTGGGTAAATCCAATCTTAGAATTGATATCTCCTAGTCATACAATCACACATCCTAGTGATAATCCAATATTCTCATTTTTAGTCCATCTACCAATCAATATCCAATATGTCTATGATCTAATATTCCAATCACTTCCATCACTGAATCATGATTAACTAATACAGATATCAATCATACTCTTCACTAATCACGTCTAAATTAATTCAAGCCTCAATGTAAACATCCCCCAATGATAAAATTACACTCTATAATCCGAAGTCATCATTACTCCATATATCTTCCAAAATTTCAATCAATTCATTTAATCTAGTCAATTTCCTCCAATAAAATTCACTAATTGATCCTTCTAGGTCTAACACCATTAATTACTTCTAATAATCAATATAGATCCACCAAGTTATCCTCTTTATTCCTTACTTCTTACACAAATATTTTATAGGTTGCCTACTTCCTTCACCCTCAACTCCAAGAGTAGTAATTTATTTCTTGCAATCAGGAGTTGGTACTTTGGGATCACATAGATAGAGAAGGAGTAAGGGCGAGAATAGAAAAGAGATAGGTACGATTCGAGATGAAGTAGGGTCGGACACAAAGGTTTTTTATAATATATTTTTTTATTTTAAATCAGAAATAGTTTTGCACAAATAGCTTATATAGCACCCTAATGGGTTATAGTGCAATTTGGCTGTAAATACAATCAAAAGATTTCGTCTATTCGGATGGTTTTACCTGTAGCACGAAAGAAGTCTACAAGTATTATCTAACTATTCGAATGGTGACCTTATACCTCTTCAAAAGGAAAAGTCTTGGTCAGGGTGTTCGTACTACACTTCCAACTCCAATCTAGTACTTCTACTACTTGTTAGTTTTCGTTCCATTTGATTAATACCTACAACAAAGAATTAGTCTACTCGTCTACACAATTTTTTAAGATTTTAACAAAATCAAAACAAAGCTTTTGATGCATGCCTAAGAAACATAAGATAGAAATAGGAAGGACAAGATGGCAATAATACTTATATTTTTCATAAGTCTTTTGTACATGGAATGTAACATCCCAAAAATTAGGATTGTTTTCAAATAGGTAAAAATGTGAACTTTTTAAAACTTTTGATGGATTTTACTAACATTTGCTTTTCTAGATTTTATTGCAATACTTTTTGCCTAATTAAGAAAATTAAGAATCGAATACTAGAAATACAAAACTAATTAAGGATCAAAACAAATTGAAACAAAATGTAATAAATGAAAATCCAAACTTGGCGAATTTATGATGGTAATAAAATAGGAAAATTAATTAAAGCATGTATTACAAATTTCTTCACATCAAATAATAAAAGCACTTACAAAGAGGAGCTTAAAAGAATTTTTGGGAAATATCAGAGAACATAAAACCCTAGAAAAATTTCACAAAAATATACACTATGTCTTAACCCTCCCGTAAAATTTCATAATTTTCAGACTTATATTTCTATGTCTGAAAATTACCTAAAGTACTCTGCCTTTTTAGGAAAATCTGGAAACTTATTTCCTCCCCTCTTCCACTAACTAGCGGGTCCCACTTGCAATCTTCTTCTTCCACGAATGCAAGCATTCAACGCCCGGCCATGGACATGCGCCGCACGTACTCGCGCCAGCACAGCTTGCCGCCCCTGGTTTTGGCCGATCACCAGTGGTTTCACTGAGCCATGCCAGGCTCATGCCCTGCTCTAACCATGCCCACACCCTGCTGCCGATCGCGCTCGCCATGCCGCAGCGCCCTAGCCACCTCCACCGGTTCTCGCATGTTCTCACGAGGAACTCCATCCTTCTCGCCCCCTTATAAACCTAGCCTCGAATTCTCCAGCCTCTCCTCTTCATTCCCTTGCCTCCCTCTCCATTCCTCTCTACTCCAAAACTCAACCTGAGCTCCAAAGCCCCAAATGCCATTTTCAACTACTGAGGCCGCTCGTCGTTGCTTCGGCCGCACTAGTGACCTCTAGTCCTCCCCGACCGCGTCACGGTGAGCCCTACACCACAAGGAGGCCTTCCCCTTGGTTAATTTGGAGATACTGCCATCGAGGAGCTGTGCGCGCTTCTTCTTCCTCGGTTTCGATTGAACCCACTTCCACCGCCGCCGCGTCTCCTCCATCGAGCCCGAGCTCGATTCCCTCCTCATTGAGCATCCACTAGCTTCCCTCTACCTCCCCCAACCTGTCACCCATTCTCTCTTCCTCTCCAGGTCGCCGCCATCATTGGCCTCCCTGCGCTGCCGTCGGTTTGCGTCGTCGGCCCGACTCCGGTCTCCTCAGCCCTCACTGACCACTTGGGGTAAGTTCCCCACATCCCATGGCTGCTCATGCTTCCGCTAATTCCTCCCCAACTCCACTCAACGCCGCCGGCGCCATTTTGCCCCCACGGCCGGCCGCCGCTCACCGCCACGCAACCGCTCTTAGACCTCTTGTAGGATCACCTAACCCTAGTTGACCCATTTTGGGGGTGGCTGATGCCTCCACGCCGCCCCATCACCGGCGATGGCCGCCGCTCCAAACTCGGCCAAGGTTCCCCTGTCATGCTCTTTCTCTGTTGTCTCTGTGCATAAACTTCTCTATCAATGACAATAGGAACTTCCTGAAGAGGGTTAGTACTTTTAGCTTAGTATTGTGATTAACTAACTAATCACTCAATAGAATTGTTTAAATGGATAGTTGAATTAGTATGAAGTTTAGTTAACAGACACTCCAAATCAAAAAAGCTCCTCTAGTTAAATGAATGTTCAGAGAAGTGCTTTGTCAGTAAAACCCATCTGCAAAACCAATTATCAAATGATAACAAGTGTTATGGCTGTCCATTAGTTCACTCAAAGGCATTAACCAATTTGAAGATTGAAATTTGGAGAAATTTTAGTTAGCAACATTACAGTTCATAGAGCATTTTCATTTGTAAGAAATTTGAACAGAGAGAGAAAATCTGAGAATGCTTAGAGATGACGATAGGCCAGTATTTTACTTATTGTATATTGTTTTGCAAATCTATTACTACATGCGTGTATGTTTGATATCAAATTGCTATATTCAGGAAGTTGCTAATTGTAAATCATATTTGATGCATGAATTCCCTTGATATGTTGATGTCCTTACTGTTATAGACATTAGGATATGAGTTAGGCAATATATAATGTCAACTTAGGAATTTGAGTGCGAATACCGCACAACTGCTAAATAGAACGATAGATTTTCCTAAAAGGTTAAAAAAGGGACAATATGATAAATGTGAATTTGGGAGATTTATGAAAATATTCAGAGAGGTGTGCCTCTGTTATTTGTATAAAAATAAAATACAAAACCTAGTTTTAGACGTGGACGAGTTATATTATATTATGAAAAAGTGGGAAAGGAGTCTCACTAGTAGATAGGAGGAGATTCTTGCCCAGGTCAATTAAGGACCGAACGCCAGTTTATCCGACTTAAGCGTAAGCGTACAACCATAGTGCTATTTATGGGGTAGTCTTAGCTAATTAAGTTATCAAGATCTAGCCTTGCATGAGGGGTAGGCAGTAGACGTGCAAGCAAGTTTCTGTATTGCCGACATAACGGCAAATGCCTCGCTGAGACGGGGATACCTGGGTGAAGTGACAATAAACATAGCACCTAGACAGGTATGCCTGGGTTTAGTGAGGAACAACATTCGACGGGCTAAGTGTAAGGTTAGGTCTAGATGGTGTAAAGGCTTTAGCACGTGTTCTAGACTGTTTACCTAAGGTAGTAAGCGGTGGCATAGATATATGCTAGACAAACTAGAGAAGTCGTGTGCAATGAGTAAAGTTGTACCCCTCTGCAAAAAGTAAATCTATTATAATAGCCGTGCTTGCGGTGATGAGCGTGCTAAGTGTAGTATTGCCGGGTATAGACTTGATTTTCACAAAAACTGTCTTACTGGAAAATGAGGGAATGGTTCATGGTTTTTATTGAGTTAACTGCTGAGTTATGGCTGAACATGAAATGTTGCTCATGGCCGAGGAGGGTTGCGTGTTGTAGTTATTATTGAGGATTCATTCAATTACTTACTACAGTCATTTACTATCTAAACTGTTCTTTTAAACTTCCGTTGCAAATTACTACTTATGAATATTGCAAATAAAAATGATTTTGAGCAAAATAACTTGTAGAGTAGAGCCTCTTCCTTGTGATACACTACAAGTCTTGCTGAGTACACAAGTACTCAATCTTGCTTATGTTGCTGTTTAGAGTTTGAAGATTATTCGACACCAGACGATGCTTTCTTCGCACCCAAAACCAGAGGGTTCGGTGATGGGACTATCTAGGATTTGTTTCTTGTCGGTTGCCTTTGGGTATGGTTGGGCACATTCTGCTGCTATTTCTGTTACTCTATTACTTCTGGTACTTAAGTTTCTATTTGGCCGGACGGCCTTTGTAATGTGAATATTGTAATCGCTTAAGTTAAGTACCATTTTGCTTACTTTGTATACTGAATGTATCGATGTGAATGCCAAATGTTGTTAATATGTGTACTAGCCATTGATCATAGGACTAGTACGGTACACACATAAGATCTTTAAGTATTCCACGCCCAGGGGTCTGACATGGAATTAACATTTTATAAATCTCATATTTTTATCAGGATCAAACCTATACTTAGGGTTACAATCTACAGTCAAGCATGCTCTGATACCATTTGTAACGACCCCATTTTTCAAACAGGGTGTACGGTTTGTTAATCCTTTCCAGTTTTGGTTATGAACGAAATGGAATCAAACCTGCTTACGAACAGTTGAAAAGCATTATTTTGATTAAATTATGGCTTAACGGCTATTTTGCAGCAACAAAATGGGCATCTTAAGCCCAAAGCTTTGACTTACATTAAGAAGAACCAAAGGCTTCCACGGGAAAGCTTGAGCGTGGTCGCAACCCTAACACGTTCTCCAAGGTGTTATTCAATCTTCCGATATGACTTCTGATGAAAATTTAGCAAGATTGAGTACACAATGTACTTAGCAAGACACATGAGAAAACTATTTAACTACATGCTAAAGTTCAATTGATTGTTTAGGGTTTACCATATCAGGTATATGTGGATGCAACTTTTGAGTTAAAGCAGTTTGTCTTTAAAACAGTAAAATCATACTAATATAACATCAGGGGTTTACTCAACAATTGCAATTACCATCTTAACATCTCAAAATCTCTACTTATGCCTCATGTACTAGAGTCACCCATGAACACCACTTCATTAACCGAAAGCACAACGTATCTGAATACCATTAATTGTATTATGCAGAGTTGCCCAACTTTACCCACAAGATACCTCAAACTCATACTACCATGCAATATACACGCAACATGATAGCATACGACTGAGTTGAGATAACAAGGCATTCCTACTGCTCAACCTTTCTAGCCTCTACCCGGTAGGTCAAGGTCAATACAGCCATCGGGAAACCACCGGCCAATGGTGGAGTGCGCAGTCTGATGCTGAATAGTCTATACCATTGTGTAGTTCAGCGAGTGCCCTGACCGGTCCACTCCTGACTCACCCACATTCTGCAGCTGCTCTATCAAACAAGAGAAGTTGACATCCTGTAGATATTCAATTGAAGGAGCAGTGTAGTAAGCCAAGTTGGATATACCAAACCCGTGGTTGAGCGAGATCTGTGTCTGTTATTTGGCACAAGATTCTTGTCCTTACCTGTCTCCAGTGAGGAAATGGACCAACACCAAATCGTGGTTGTCCACCTGCTTGGTCTCACCTTCAACTCACTTTTGTCAAGTATCTTGAGTTGTCCATACTCTTGGTCTCAACCCTCAACTCTCCACCAAAACCATTGGTGGTTAGCCAATAGTCCTTTTCAGTATTTAAAAACACATTGTGTGACCATGTTGAACATTTATTAATATCTTATGTAACTTAATCTTGTCAAGGTGAATATGGCCTACAAGAGAACAGGTGGGCTTGTATGTGGGGTGATAGGATTTATCTACTCATCATGGCATTCAAAAGTATTATTTCAATATTAAAGTAATTGGCATAAATACGGTAATGAAAGTAATAATAAAGATACATAAAATATAGGCACAAAATGATTAAATGAATGCGACTTGCCTCTATGTACGCAGTCCTTGACTGGACTTACCTCTCATGTGTCTTGATCAACTCCTCTATAGCTTAATCAACAAAATCAAGTTCTAACGTGGAAGAAAATCAAATAAATAAGTTCGGGCTTAACAGGAGGCGAGTTGGGTACAACATGAATTAAATAAATTCAGAAATAATTGAAAAGAAAGGTGGTGTGGGTGGTTAGGATATATTGGGTGCTTGATTTGGTCAAACGGAGTTGAAAATGGGTTTCACAGGCTCAAAACGGTCTGGTACTATTCACTAATGGATTCGGGTGGAATAGTAATGGGTTTAATTAATAGTATTTGGTCAACACTATTCATAGCATGTTGGATCTTGTGAATAGTAATGTGTTTGGCTGTGGGCTAATGGTTAAATAGTATTGGGTCAAAAGTGAATAGTATGGGATGCTTAGTGCTTACAGTGTTGGGCTAGCTTGGCAAATGGGCTTACATGGCAGCCCACTTGGGCACTTGGCCCATTTCGGTTTTCAATAGAGGGGAGCCCAACTCCCTCTTTTCTTTTCTTTTTCCGCTGGCTCCCTCTCTTCTTCTCTTCCCCTTCTTACACCACCGGGCACTCCACAATGGAATGGTGTGTCCAAGCGGCGTAATAGGACCTTGTTGGACATGGTTCGATCAATGATGAGCCAATCAGATCTGCTATTGTATTTTTGGGGTTACGCTCTAGAAACTGCCGCTTTCATTTTAAATAAGGTACCATCTAAATCAGTAGATAAGACACCATATAAGATGTGGACTGGAAAGAGTCCTAGTTTGTCTTTTCTAAGGATTTAGGGATGTGATGTCTATGTTAAACGTTTGACGTCTGACAAACTCACACCCAAGTTAGATAAATGCTTCTTTATAGGATATCCTAGGGAAACCAAAGGATATTATTTCTACAACCAGGAAGAAGGCAAAGTTTTTGTTGCTCGAAATGGTGTCTTTTGGATAAAGGGTTTCTTTCAAAAGGAGTCAGTGGGAGAAAGGTGCAACTCGAAGAAATTCGGGAAACATCTGAAAGTGTTTCAACTCCTACTGAACCTCTACTAGATGAACAAAATGTTGTTGAACCTGTAGATGAGGCACTAACCCCACGTAGATCTAAAAGGCCGCGTCAATTGCCTACAAGGTATGGGCATGACGTATTATTATTGAATAATGATGAGCCTAAGACTTATGAGAAAGCGATGATGGACCCAGACTCTGAGAAATGGCTTGGAGCCATGAAATCCGAGATAGAATCCATGAGAGAAAATCAGGTTTGGAACCTGGTCGATCCACTTGATGGTGTTAAAACCATTGAGTGCAAATGGATCTATAAGAAAAAGATTGATATGGATGGAAATGTTCACATTCATAAGGCTCGACTAGTCGCAAAAGGGTTTCAACAAGTTCAAGGAGTTGACTACGATGAGACTTTCTCACCGGTAGCGATACTTAAATCTATTCGGATCATTCTAGCAATTGCTGCATATTTCGACTATGAGACATGACAAATGGATGTCAAAACGGCTTTCCTTAATGGAAACCTAGACGAGATGTGTACATGACACAACCTGAAGGTTTTGTCGATCCAAAGAATGCTAGTAAAGTATGCAAACTTCAAAAATCCATTTATGGGTTGAAGCAAGTATCTCGGAGTTAGAATTTACGTTTTGATGAAGAGATCAAAAGGTTTGGTTTCGTCAAAAACAAAGAAGAACCTTGTGTTTACATGAAGGTTAGTGGGAGCACGCTTACTATTCTGATCTTGTATGTAGATGACATACTATTAGTCGGAAATGGCATTCCTATGCTAGAATCCATTAAGTCATCATTGAAAAATAGTTTTTCCATGAAGGACCTAGGGGAGGCAGTATATATCTTGGGAATAAGGATCTATAGAGATAGATTTAATAGGCTAATTGGATTAAGCCAGGATAAGTACATAGATAAAGTGTTGAATCGGTTCAACATGCAAGATTCCAAGAGAGGATTCTTGCCCATGGCACATGGCATTAATCTTAGCAAGAATCGGTGTCCTCGACCAGCGATGAGCGAGACAAAATGAGTGATATTCCATATGCTTCGGCCATTGGATCTATCATGTACGCCATGCTATGTACACGGCCAGATGTATCATATGCTCTAAGTGTTACGAGCAGATACCAAGCTGATCCTGGTGAAGGTCACTGGACAGCTGTGAAAAACATTCTTAAGTACGGACTAAGGATGTGTTCCTAGTTTATGGCGGTGATGAAGAGCTCGTTGTAAATGGTTACACCGATGCAAGATTTCAAACCGACAAAGATGATTATCGTTCGCAATCTGTTTCTGTATTCATTATGAATGGAGGAGCAGTGAGCTGGAAAAGTTCTAAGCAAGAGACGGTTGTTGATTCCACGACGGAGGCCGAGAACATTGCGGCTTCTGAAGCTGCGAAAGAAGGTATTTTGATAAGAAATTTCATTGGTGAGTTGGGTATGGTTCCGAGTGCCTCGAGCCCAATGGATCTCTATTGTGACAACAATGGAGCCATTGCACAGGCTAAGGGGCCTAGATCCCATCAGAAGTCCAAGCATATACTCAGGCGCTATCATCTTATTCACGAATTGGTGGATAGAGGAGATGTTAAGATATGCAAAGTGCATACGGATTTGAATGTTGCTGATTCGTTGACGAAACCTCTCACACAGCCAAAGCATGAGGCACACACAAGAGCTATCGGTATTAGATACTTAAATGATTGACTCTAGTGTAAGTAGGAGACTGTTGGAAATATGCCCTAGAGGCAATCATAGAGATGATTATATTTCCTTATGTTCATAATATTGGATAAAATGTTATCTTGTTCCAAGAATAATATTGTTAATATTGATTATCAAGTATGTGACTTGATTGTGAAACTCTATATTTCTGCGATAATTATTCTTATACGATCCCTGGTCGGAAACATATGAGGACACATATGAATAGACTAGCATATGTATTGGTTGATGACTATGTTTCACGGGTCATGGATATGGAGATATCAAACCAATAATATGGACACATGTTAAAGAACATGACGTTGGATTAGACCCACCTTGAGACGCTATTGAGATTGTTATGATTCTATGTGTCGTTAGTTGGTCTCAAGCAATATTGATGTATAATCCTTAGACCTGAGATCAACATGGTTTCCTACATATGTAATAGCACTCTTAGGGGTTGCCAAACGCTACACCGTAACTGGGTAGTTATAAAGGTAGCTTTCGGGTATGCTATGAAACATGTAGAGGAATGTGACTAGTCGGATATGGGATTTGCCCCTCCTAACATAACAGGAGAGATGTCTCTGGGCCCCTCGTTGTGGTTGGATAAAGAAAGTGCATGGCCATGCCACTAGTAGTCGAAGTGTTCGACCACGTGAAGTAATCCGACACTCGATCGAGAAAGTATTGAACAGTCCATGGATGACACAACATCTCACCTGGAGTTCAACCAGACATCATGAGGCAAAGGGAGTATACACGAGTAGGTCGCTTAGTTCAAGCGATTCTCGGTCGTATGAAGATACGAGCTGGTCGTAGACTGGTCGAACGTAGTCACAGGGTGGTCGTAACCTGGTCGTAAGGAATTACGAACTGGTCGTATAGAGATAGAACCTGGTCGTAAGTGATGGGGACCTGGTCATAGATCATATTGCATTAAGGTTTGTCCGATATAATTTGTGTGTATTCGGGAATCGCTATGTTCTGCTAGGAGCCGCTACGACTCGTGATCAGAAAGGTTTCCGAGTCACAACCGATTACGCATGAACCTATAGGGTCACACACTTAACGGGTTGGAACAAACTAGTACGAATATGATTCGACAAACGTGTTCGGATAGGATCCGTCATGAGAACTATATAAGGAGATGTATGAGGCTGTTGGGAGGTACGCGTGAATCACCACCGAAACCCTAGCCGCCATCTTCCTGAGAGCTCTACCGTGCGACTTGGTGCTAGTACACCTGCGCATGGTTGTTCCTTCCCTAGACGTATGGATACCGTAGAGGCGCTACTACGACTGTTGCGCTTTAGGACAATCCGCGATCTTCACAAGGAACTACAGAAGTTACTGGAGGAGACGATCGACTCGCGAGGACGCTGGACGATCGACTACGACCACTACATCGACGCGCTCTACGTTGGACCAGGTTGCTCCAACCCTTCTCCCGCTGCTCTGTGCGTCTGGTGGTAACGATCTGTGATCATCTACTTGCTTGGCTTCCTGGTTTGCGTGGTAGAAATTTTTGATTTGTAGCTATCGTAGCCTACCCGTGGCCCAACAGATGGTTGCGCGCATTTGGCGCCGAGGAAGGGGGAAAGGCAGTGGGGTGGCGAGGTGAGGTGGCAAGGCTTTGGCGCGATGCGGGGGCAGTGCGAGGACGGAGTTGATAGGGACAAAGGGGAATAAGAGTCGAGGCGGTGCGGTGTTGGCGATGCAAGGAAGAAGAAGACAGGGGAGAAAGCGCACGGGAGAAAGGCGCCTTCGGGCTGAGGAAGACGGAAAGCCAAAAGAGGAAGGTGGTTTTTGAGGAGAAATTCCAAATTTGGCAAGAAATCCAAATTCAAACCAAACTCAAGCAAGTTTTGATTTTTTTTTTGAAATTTTGGGTCTTTTCAAACCTCCCTTGGCCGATGGCACCCTCGCCACCTCTTCCCCGCCGGTCACCCTCGCCGCAGCTGCCGGCTACAACCGCACAACCTAATTAGTTAACCCTCTTGCTTGTCACCCCTAGCCCGGCCCGACCACTATCTGCCGGCAAATCTGTGTTAGTCGCACCCCCCTCGCCCACCATTGGTCTAAGCTATAACAGAGGCGATGGGTGAACCCAACACCTAAGCCCCCCACCCTCGTGCCCATGGGCAGGCTAGGCCAACTGGGCAAGAAATAATCCTTTCTAACTCCGGTAATGTCTCATGGCAATGAACCAAAGAGTTGTTTCTTCCTGCCCTTCCCATTTCAGGCCTATGAATTGACACTACTAATAAATAGTAAATACTAATACGCTGGAAACCTAAAAGGCTTGGACACTTATCTCCATGACGTCATAATCTAATTGTGAGACCATGTGGAGGCCACTCTATGGTTTGCTATGAGTAATTGACTATGCATTGCATGATTTGTTGATATTTGAGTTTGAGTTTGAAATTATTCTGAATTTAGAGGTGTTGTCATATTTGAACCGGTCAAACCGGCCCTTGTGGCAGTCTAATTGGCCGAGGTCTAGCGGCTAGACCACCCCTGGTATGGCAGTCTGACCAGCTAGAGGGCTGGCGTTAGACCGGTCGATTACGAAAAGGTAGCATTTTGGAAAACTCTGAAAATCACTGGTGTAGGGTTGTGAGGAGATTTGTTTGCACTAGGTCTCATTGGAAATGGAGTTTCAAGGAAAAACTAGATGGAATTTGAAATTTCCAGAGAAGATGTAGTCTAAAACTTGGGAAAATTTCTTGAGTGGTCTGACCGACCATTTGTCGGTGGTCAGACCATTGGGCGGTTAGCCGGCCAGGCGGCGGTCAGACTAGCCAAGGTGGTAGTCTGACCGGCCAAGCCAATTGTTGTGTGGATTTGTCGAGGGATTTGGTGATGGTGCATATGTGTTGCATGTTGTGTTTATGACTAATGTGGGTCAGGTTGGAATGAACTTGTGCTTGAAAATAGTTTGCTTGGTCTATTATTGTGTAGGAGGTTCCAAAGTCAACTATGGTCTACGACGAGGAAGGCCGAAACTTGGTTAGGAGAACCAAGGTCCAGAGCGGTCATGGAGGTCGGGTGAGATAGTTGGACTCGGACAAGACATAATATTGTAAAGGTCAAGCGAGACATGTGGTGCGCCAAGTGACTTAGGCCCATTTGCAAGCGAGGATGGTTCAGTAGGATTCGGACATGTGAGAGGCTTGGCGGGGAGTGAATGGGGCCACTTGGAGGATGACGAAGCATGGGCGATACTTCGAGGAGAAGGATTCGGGAAATGACGGTGGAGGGGCAATATGGCTATTTGCCTAAAACCGGAAAAGTGAGCGGTTTGCAAAACTGCGGCGGTGGCCTAAGTGGATTAGGTCAAGGAGACTTCATGAAGGACAAGACATAATGATTGAAGCCAAGGGTGAAGAATGACACTTTGAAAAGTGTGTGTGAGTGAAAACCCCAGTTTTGCAATGGGTTAACGGGTTCCTATGGGTTTGTGTAGTAGATGTGATCCACTTTGTGTTCATGTTAGGGTTTCTTGTTAGCCTCCACTATATGGGCCATTAGAGAGAGAAAATTAGGTTTTGCAATCGAACCTTTAAAAGAGAAACTAGGGTTTAATTAAGAGAGCTAAGTGTTGCCCTTAGGTTGTGTCCTCCTGGTGGACTGACTGTAATACTTCCTCTTCAAGTGGTAATAGAATATCAAACTTGATTCTCAATATCTTATTTGTGTTCTTGTTTGATTCTCTTGCCTTTTCGAGATGTTCTTGATGATTCTTGGTTCCATCTTATTCTAGTATGATTCGTACTGTGATATAGCTTGTTAGGGCTTGTAGGAATCCATCTAGAATTATCTTGATTGCGTAGATCTCACGAACATGAGTAGATCAAGTTTTCCCTCTTTTGCTCATTTCTTTAGCACTCTTCCCTATGATGGATAAAGGTGAAAACATTGATAACGATTCTTGAAATTGTATAGGTTCTAAACATCCTAGGGTAGTTGTGTTTCAAAGTTGGTGTGATTTGAACGAGTAGATCAAATCCTCATTGGAAGTTGTTTTGTTTTGAGTTCGTCAGCGGGGGAGTGGTCAAACTGTCGGTCCTGCCGATCAAACCACCCACCACCGGTCAGATCGGGTGGTTTTTGATAGTCAGATCAGTTGACCAGTCAAACCGCCTGATAGTTAGCAGTTAGACTGGTCTGAAGGTGATTGCCTAGTCCATTGTTTTGGGTTGTTTCTTCGTATTTCCAAGTTCAATCTTAATCTTCATAGTTGTTCATAGTTGTTGAAGTGAAAAAAAATTGACGAATACTGGAGGAAAAAATTTGTCAAGAGTCATTCGTCCTCTACTGCCGTAGCCGATCCTACGCTAATACAGGGACTACAGTACCCGAGTATCGCAGTGCCACACTTTTGACACGAGTTTCAAAAGGAAGGAAGAGCACGTGCCTGTGACTGTGAGCATGTCGCCTTGGCAAGCTAGACAGGGCTACACAAACGTGACAAACCTGCGAGCCGAACGAACAACACGAGGAGAGGGCGGGAGTTAGGCAGCAGTCCGAAGGCCGGCCAGCATGACTAGCCCAGTGAAGTGCAGTCTGTACATAGTCCATTTAACAATGACCTAGATTAATATCCAATGGTTAGTTCGGTCGAATTAGTCCACATCTATGTTCTCACTTTTTGGCAGGCCAGATCAGTTCGGGCCGGCCTTCGCGCCAACGAATCCACGATGAATAACACTCAGTAGCAGTCTTATCTAGTCTTGCTAATAAGTCTTTCCGAGATTGGCACAGGTGAGTTTTTTTTCTTCTTGGGCTGGTATTTATTCCATCCAGCCTAGTGTAACCTTGTGTTTCGTACGGCCCGATCCATCTCGACCCAATTGAAACCGTCCAGTCCCTTCATCCGACTCGACTCTACGTGCCGCTAGCTCAAGCGTCCGAACTGAACACCCCGATCTGCACGTGTTTTAGCACACCCGCAACCACCGCCATGTGGGACCGAAAAAGTTGCCCCCACACGGCAGTAAGTTACCCAGGAAACCCACGGTCGTGAGGACGCGGGCGCCAAATAATGCCCCACGAGCCACGATATTTTTAAGCGCCGAGCGGGGCATAGCACGTGGTGGGCCCCTCGAGAGCGAAACTTAAATCCGCTGTCGCTCAACGCCACGCCGCCACGTGTACCCCCCGTCCCGCTAAACCGCAGGCGCCCCACGACATGGCAGTGACGCTGCGCCGCTCGTAAACTCAGCTGATAATATCGGCTCGGCCGACAGGTGGGGGCCTCTCGCTCAACCGCGGCGCCCCGGTCGCCTCCACGTGTCCGCGCGGCCGGGACGGACCGCGCGTGATATCTCGGGCCTCTGGCTCGTGATTCCTCCCGCCCCGCGCGCGCGCGAGGGGAGAGCACGACACGGCACGGCACGGCAACACCTGTCTGTCTCGCGCGGCCTTTTCCGTTGCGATCCGCCTCGCGCTTCGCTTCGCTTCGCTTCCCTTCGCGGTGGCTTTATTTGCTCGCGACGCACGCGTCTCGTTTTGGACTCACGGTTGCGTTGCGTTGGTTCCCGAGGGCGACGGCGACGCGGGTGGCTGCTTAAGGAGAGGAGGGCGCGGAAAAAATCTAGCGCGCGCGACCGGCGCTGTGTTGGCATTACGTTTCGGCCTTTCGTACGTAGGCCGAGCTATTTGCGCGTGACGAGCGTGCCCGAGATCTGCTGCGAGGAGGCCAAGTCGATGCCGGCAGCGGCGTCCGCGGCGCTCGCCAGGCGGCGCCGCAGGGTGGAGATGGCCGTGGAGGGGGAGTTCCGCTTCGCCGGCGATCTCGAGCCGCCGCCGCCAGCTGCCGACGACGGTGGCGCGCTCGCTGGCAAGCGGCAGAGGCTGGCGTGCACGGCGTCGTCCGTCCCGTGCCCGAGGGCCGCGGCGGGGTTCGGATCCAGGTGGTGGCCGAGGTACGGCGTCACCTCCGTCTGCGGCCGCCGGCGCGAGATGGAGGACGCCGTGTCCATCAGGCCGGACTTCCTGCCCGTCTCCTCCTCCGGCAAGCACCATTTCTTCGGCGTCTTTGACGGCCATGGTTGCTCCCATGTATGCGTGAACACGTTGTATACATAAGCTATGACCAATCCTGCAAATGCGTGTCGACTCGTGCTAAGCAGAGTTCTTGTGCCATTAGGTGGCAAGGATGTGCCAGGACAGGATGCATGAGTTGGTCGTGGACGCGTTCAAGAAGGCGGCCTCCGGCAAGCAGGCGACATCGGCGGTGTGGAAGGAGGTGATGGAAAAGGGGTTCACGCGGATGGACGATGAGGCAGCCAGCTGGGCCGCGAGCCGCAGCGGCGATGACCCCGCCTGCCGCTGCGAGCTGCAGACGCCGGCGCGGCACGACCACGTGGGCTCAACCGCCGTCGTTGCGGCTGTCGGCACCACCCACATCGTCGTCGCCAACGCTGGCGACTCCCGCGCTGTCCTCTCCCGCGCCGGCGTCCCTGTCCCTCTCTCCGTCGACCACAAGGTATGCGTTAGTGCATACGTACACACCCATCATCACAGCGCCGTCGTCGTTTGCTTCTTCATGTACTTACCTTACCCGTTTGTTTCAGCCGGACCGGCCCGACGAGCTAGAGCGTATCCAGTCGGCGGGCGGCCGCGTTATCTTCTGGGACGAAGCCAGGGTGCTCGGCGTCCTCGCCATGTCTCGAGCCATTGGTGAGCAGCGCGCGCTTTAGTTTGTAGTTTCTGAGTTTTTGTCCGTCGTCAAGAAAATCTTTTGCCATTCGGGCTGCGGTGCTTAGTGTGGTGGTTGCGCAGGGGACGGCTACTTGAAGCCTTTCGTGACGGCGGAGCCGGAGGTGACGGTGACAGAGCTCACCGACGACGACGAGTGCCTGATCCTGGCGAGCGACGGGCTGTGGGACGTGGTGACCAACGAGATGGCGTGCGAGGTCGTCAGGGCGTGCTTCCGGAGCAACGGCCCGCCGTCGCCGGAGGGCGCGCGGGCGAACGGCGTGCTCCCGTCGGCCCCCGCGGGGTGCGGCAACGACGCCGTGGTGAAGGGGGTCGACAAGGCCGAGTCCGACAAGGCGTGCTCCGACGCGGCCTTGCTGCTCGCCAAGCTCGCGCTCGCGCGGCGGAGCTCCGACAATGTCAGCGTCGTCGTCGTGGATCTCCGCCGGGGGCTCTGATTCTTGGAGCAAGATTGCATGTTCTGTCATTGATTCTTCTTTTTTTCATCTTCCTTTTCGCTTTTACTACTGCGAGTCTGCGATGCGCATAATTAACGCTTAAGTATCTGTTATCTAATCTCAAAATAAATTATGGTTCTATCTAGAGATATTAGTGTAATGTCCCTAAAATCTGGGGTTGTTAAACTCTACACAACCATCCAGGATGTGCAGTTATGAAGTAAGTAGCGTCTCAAACAAGCTTTCGATTACAACAAAAACCAAACTTTTATTACATAAGATTAAAGCTTAACAGGGAGTTTTTACACTGACACGGGGCATCCAAGCCTAAAGTTGACACAAGACAAAATAACTTCTAACCACAGGCACGCTTGAGCGCGGTCGAGATCTAATAACAGTAGTCACTGTCATCCGTGAGTCCACCAAAATCCTGCTCAATATGATCATCTGTATTTTCCCAGGTTTCCTCTGTAGATATTTTGCAAATTTTACAAGAATGAGTACTACAACCGTACTCAACAAGCCATATGAAAAAGCTAAATAATTACATGCTAGGGATTCAATGGGTGATTATGGTTTACCATATCTAGCATATGTGAATGTATTTTTGTATTTAATGCAGTTTATCTTCAAAATAGTAAAACAATAATAAATAATAACATTAGGGGTTTCTCAACAACTGCAATTACCAACTTAACATCTCAAAAACTCTACTTATGCCTCTGTATTGGAATCACCCATTAACACAACTTCATTAACTGGAAGCACGGCGTATTCGAATACATTTGATTATACACTCTGCAGAGTTGCCCAACTTTACCCACAAGATATCTCAAGCTCGTACTTTTAGAATATAGACACGCAACACGTTAGCGTGCGACTGGGCTGAGATAACAAAGTTTTTTTACTGCTTGACCTTTCTAGCCTTTACCCAGTAGGTTCAAACCCATACAACCCTCGGGAGACCACCAGCCAATGGTGGAATTTGTGCCCCGATGCTGACGGGACCATACCATTGTGTAGACCAGCGAGTGTTCCCTCAGGCCCACCCCTGCCCCATTCTCGATACTATAGATATTCAATCGAAAGAGCAGTATACTAAGCCAGAGAGTAATGACCACATATGTGGTTGAGCGGTTTTCTGTGTCTATTACTTTGGCACAAGATTCTTGTCCTTACATGTCTCTAGTGAGGAAATAAACCAACACCAACTCGTGGTTGTCCACCTTCACTTTTAACTCACTTTTAACCAGTCTATTGGGTTGTCCAACTTCCTGGACACAACTCTCCACCAAAACCATTGGCGAACCTCCAACATTGCTTTTCAGGATTTATAAACACATTTGTGTGACAAAGCTACCTATATAGACAATATTTTATGTGAACTTGTCAAGGTGAATATTGCTTACAAAGGATTTTAACCTTGTCAAGATGAATATGACCTACAAGTGCTAGGTGGGTTTGTCTGTAGAGTAATAGAACTTATCTAATTGTCATGGTATTCAAAAGTATTATTTCAATAATTAAAGTAATTGGCACAAATATAATAATGAAAGTAATAATATAAATATATGAACATGGGCTCAAAGTGATCAAAGAATGCGCCTTGCCTCCCTGCACAAAATCTTCTAAATATTGGTCTTGTCGGTGTCTTCTAGAGTTTGGTCGTCGAAGTCGTGACCTAGTGCGAAAATAAATAAAATAAACCAAATAAAATCTGGTTCGACAAGGAATAAGCTGAGAATAACATGCAAGTAAATAAATTCAAAAAAGAAAACACAAAAAAGGTGGTGTGGGAGGGTAGGTATTTATTTGGAGCTTCAAATTGCTGAACGGAGTTGATAAAAGGGTTCAAGGGCTCAAAACGGTCGAAAGGAGTATAAAGTGTCAAATTAGGGTTTCGCGTGAAAATTGCCTGATGATGAATAGTGCTAGATTACTATTCATGAATGAAAAATTGGATGCGAACAGTAACTGTTTTTAGTAAAAATGAACAGTGCATTTTTGGATTTAGGAACGGTAATAAGTTTTCGGTTGATGACCATTGTTTTTCAGTGAATAGTGATCAACAGTGATTGGCTAAAAATGAAATGAACAGTAAAAGTTGGCCCATTTACTGTGTGCCCTACGGCCCAAACCGGCCAGGCCTTTATGGCCCAGCACTGGGCGGCCTTGGCCGAAGGCCAGAGCGTGCTTGGCCTTGCTTGAGTCGGCGGCGACGGTGGTGGTGGCCAGCAGTGGGGGGTGAGTGGTGCGACGAGCACCAGGGAGATGTGGGCATCCCATTTTTGGGTTTTGGATGGGCCGAGGAGGCTCGGGAATGGGGTGGCGGCGTGAGCTGTGAGCAGCGCGGAGGAGGAGCTCGTCGCCGGCGAGTTAGAGGCTAGGGAACGAGTGGAGGAGGAGGGGAAAAGCTTTGGTTTGGTAGGGGAAGCTTACCGCGAGCTTAATTGGGTGGTTGGGTGGACAGCGGCGGTGAATCGGTGTCGGCTCGCCGAGGAAGAAGAAGCGGGTGACGGCGATTCACCAAAATTCAGCCGGTGCCAGAGATGAGAGGGCAAAGGGGGAGGTGGCGAGGTGGGGATGATGGTGGAAGCGAACCAGGGTGGCCTTTTTATGGGGCGATTGAGGCGGTGGGAGCAGTGCAGCGATGTGGGCGGCCGTACGCGTTTGGGCGGCACCGGGAGAGGGGAGGTGGCGGGGTGAGGTGGAGGGCGACGAAGGTGGTAGAAGGAGCAGGTGACGTCGGGGAGGAAGAAAGGGGGAGGCGCGCGCGAGGAGGGAGGTGCCTTCGGGCTGGCAAGGCGGAAACGCCCAAAAAGGAAAGCGATTTTAGGTTGGACTTTCCAAAGGGAAAGTTTTCTAATTAAAACAAAAAGACTTCAAACTTTTTGAAAAAAAAACTGAGTTTTTCAGGTTATTTCAATTATATGACTCGTAGGATTCGTGGATCATCACAAGAAGCAACAACTGAACAAGGTCTAGCACATGCAGAACATCAAAACTTGAAGGATAACTCTGCCTTCGGCGACTTTGGACATGGAAGATTATTCCTCGTCTCATTTAAAGAGAGAACAAGAGAGCAATTTGCGACGTCGAAGGAATGGCTGATTGATTCGTCAGACTGGACCGGGGTGATGTGTCGCAGATAACGCATCTCCATTGTACAATGTAGACTGACGCGACCAACGAACGATGGTTGGGTCTACGTGTCGATCTTTCCGTCTTGTATGCGTTTCTGACAGAACCCGTCAAGTCTTCTGTCGGGAAGATTAGAGGAGCCGGGGCATAAGTATAACATGCGTGATTGGCGTCTAATCATATCGCATTCGTCAACCCAACCTTTATGCTTCGATCATTCAGAAACTTAAGGGGGGTAGAACTCTGCTCCCGGAGTCTCAACAGGAGCGAGCGAGACTACTCAACACATCTGTTACAAAAATACCCTTTAAATTAAGATGTATTTACCCGCTGGACTGTAGCGGTTGTTCTTGTCCGTTTTTCCTTGAATCGGACGCTTATCAGAATCCCGCACCATCCACTCTCTCCGAGCCTCCCCGCCTCCTCCTCACCCCTCAGCGTCGGCCTCCCCTCCTTCACGCCGGCTTCCCTCGCCTCACCCTCCGCACCGGCCTGCCTCCTCCGTCCGCTCCGGCTTCCCCTTCCTCCGCCTCCCCCCTCCGCGTCGGCCTCCCCCCATCTCCCTCCACCTCCTCCAAGAAACCCTTCAAGAACGCCCCCTCCCCTGGGCCTCCTCACCCCAAAAAACCAATCTTTCCCCCAATCCCCTCGAGAATGCCGTCTCCGACCCCCCCCCACCCAACCCACCACCACACACACACCAGCTTCATCCCCACCCGGGTCCTCATGGACCTCGACCTCGCCTAGGCCTCTCTCAACACGCGCCGCCAAGACCCGAACACATCGCCAGCGCCTGCAAGGTTGCGTTTCTTGGCTCCCTCCTTTCCGCGCTCGCGCTCGCGCCGGTGTGGTGTTTGTTGTTTTTGCACGCGACCGTGAGAGTTGTTTCTTGGCTTCTTGCACATTTCATTGTTGTTGATGCCAACTGATTTGGTTTCATTATGAAAGACTTTGCAGTCGCACAGCAGCTTTATGCGTCTTCTTGATATTACAGAGCTCTGTCGCACATTGAACGAAGGACCTGACAATCGCCATGCCATGAAATGAGTGAATTCAGGATGTTCTATCAGAGAGAAATTAGAGCGACAGTTTGGGTAGCAGCAGACAGTGTGTTGTTATACCTGAATCTGCCTTAATCTTAACGTGTTCATTTGTTTTCAATGGACATACACGATGATGCAGGAAAAGAAAGATTTGATCTTAGAAGGCTGCAATTTTTGTTTTTTTGAAGTATAGTTCCATCTAGTATTCGCGAGAAGATAGCGTGTAAAATTTTGCATCTAGTCGCAGAATGACTTAATGGTTCTCCTTCACTGAATGTGCCGTGTACGAGCAGCAGGAGACAGGGTATTAGCATTGCAAGAGTAATGCAATTCTGCAAACGTTTTCTGCACTTTTGTTTCCTTGAATGATGCAATTTGAGGATCATTTAACAAACCAAATGTTTTTCATTGGAATTCTGCTGCAGTACCCAAAAACAGTACTCGATGTGCCAGGGATGGCTAAGGACTTCTATCTGAACTTTATGGAACATGCACAAAAACGACAGAAACAGGCTCTCAGCTAATGCATTTCGGTTCAGTTTACATCACACTATATACTTACTGCATCTGACAGCAATGTGGAGGTGATATTCTTTGATGCTCTTGCGAAGGTCTGCGCATTGGAGTGGAATCAAGAGGCTGCACATTAGATGTCAGAGTACACTGAAGGGGAAATAAATTCTACGGGGCACCGCCCCGTGAGGTCCCTCCCTCCGCACTGTTGGATTTTCCCACATGGACAAAGATCTAACGGTGCGGAGGGAGAGGCCTTACGGGGGTAGTGCCTCATAGAATTTATTCCCCACTGAAGGTGGGAGAAGTATTCTGCAACGAAGACATTTCAAAAGATTCAAATTGCCAATGAGCAGCTTGGCAATGGATCTTTCCTTTTGAATACCAGCAGGAAGAGAAGCTGAAACTTTTCTTGCTCAGAAACTCCTCATTTCTCGCCACTTACCGTAAATTTTACATACATGATTCTTTCAGTGGCCTGTCTGCGTCTTGATTCCATTCATTTGTAAATGACGAAAACATTAACCAACTATTGTCCGCTGAAGCACTGACCGCATAGTATGTAGTTGCTTGTAAGTATGTCCTTAGAGCACTGGAGACAAAGAAGAATAAAGCCTGGCTGACGTGATCTGTAAGAATATTAACGGCAACATGACAAATAATTTGTGGATTCTTTTGTTTTGATCTCACAGTTGAAATACCGTGCCAGTAATAAAAGGTACAAATAGAAAGGAGCAAATAACAAATACCTCTAGTGTTGAAATCAGGGGAATGATGGTCTTTTTCGTCAAATCCTCACTATTTTGATAGCCAACCTTCTACCTAGATTTTTTAAAGTAGATTCTCTGAGAATCAGAAACTGTGGGCTGAAAAATGTAGCCCACAAATAAAGCGGTCCCTAAGTAGACAACACTCCTGTTGGAATCCAACACATCTAAATTACATAAAGGTGAACACGCAAGGGCTGAAGGGCTCCATATGACTGATACAGGAGATTTTCCAAATCATGCTCCAATTACAGGCATGTAAGCAGATTTTTTTAAAAAATAATATTTTTTTGAAATACAGTAATATAATTTTATTTTTTTATCTCCACCGTTGAGCAACAACAGCTTACATAAACGTATGTACATCGCAAAGGCTACAACATGCAGCTCATTCCTTCTTCCCGACGCCGTGAGACATGTTGTAGATCCCGCGACCCTGCGCGTGCACACACCAAACGACAGCACCGCATCATCAGCACAGTGACCTACTAAAATCTCGCAAGAAAGATGTTGGGGGCTAAACAATGCAATTACCAAAAGTTCAGCACCCCTACTTGTAGTGAACCAATGAGGATGGTTTCAACCAACAGATAAGCAGCGGAATTAACAATAACAACATGCACAAAGTGACACAGCGATTTACGTGGAAAACCTCCTCGATGTGAGGAGTAAAAACCACAGGGCTTGCACAGCCCACTCCCAAATCTTCCACTATAATCAACAATGGGTACAAGGAGTCTTCTCTAGAGCATCTAGAGGTACATTACAGAAGCAACAACATCATCAAGATATAATCTTGGTATCATCATCAACAACCATACACAATTAACAAGAGGTATACTAACAGCTAACCAGAGAAAAAACAGTTTATGTCCCCTTCGGTTATCAGCTCATATCTCACAAACCACAGATCCAAACTGCATGAAACTTGGTAGGAATGTGGATCCACGAGTCCCTAACATGCTGTCCAAATTTCAGCCAAATCGGACAAAGTTTCACCACTCAAACAGGACTTCTACCAGATCTGCTCAGTACTGAATCTGCTGCTACCCGAACTGACAAAACCCCTCTCAAATCAGGTGTTCCACTCAACCAATCCTCAATCCAACCGTACAAATCAAAGAGCTACAAGTCAGAAACTCACAAACCAAATTTGAGGCAGATCCAACCGCGTTTGCTACTCCGATCGACGTCTTGATGAAGACTGCGCAGAATCACCCGAGATGGGACAGAGCTTCTCTTCTTCTTTTCTCTCTTGTCTCTTGTTTTGGTTGTGTGCAAATGCTTCCTCTCAGCCCCCAAACTTCCAGCAGAGCTCAAAGAAAGGGGCTAGGGTTTTCTTCCCTCTCCAAGGAGGAGGCATCTCCACCCTTCATTCTTAGGGTAATCAATGGTTGTCATTTCTTAGGCTTGTGGGTGAGATGGGTCTTCATATGGAGGATAGCCCAACAAACTCCCCTCCCGACATCATGGAGAGATTAACACCTCATCTCAATCATGCCGACCATTTGCGGCATACCTCGAGTTTCTCTCCGTCACTACCTTGGTCAACATATCAGCCCCATTGTCGTCGGTGTGAACCTTCTCAAGTCGCATTTGCTTAGAACTCAACACCTCTCGAATCCAATGGTATCGAACATCAATATGCTTTGACCTTGAGTGGAAACTTGAATTCTTACTCAAGTGGATGGCACTTTGGTTATCACAAAACAACACATACTTGTCTTGATCAAAACCAAGCTCACCAACTAATCTTTTCACCATAATAGCTCCTTGCTCGCCTCTGTCATTTGCAATGAATTCACTTGATTGTAGACAATGCCACACATTTCGCAACTTACTTTTCCATGACACAGCCCCCTGAATATGTAATCGATACCTCAAGTAGATTTTACATTGTCAACATCTCCGCCATATCTGCATCCGTGTATGCAACTAACACGGCTCTCTTTTTCCAAAGCAAAGCTTCATCTTTGTCTGCCGGAGATATCTCATTATCCACTTCACGGCTTCCCAATGCGGCTTTCGAGATTTGATATAAATCGCTCCTTTGTACTAATTGCATGAGCAATGTCCGCCTTGTACACACCATAGCATACATCAAGCTTCCAAGCTCGCCGAGGCATATGGAACATTTTGCATTTCATTCTTCATCTCATCAAGAGAAGGACATTGCTTGGTGCTCAACTTGAAATGAGTGCAAGTGGACAGACTCACGGCTTTTGCATTGTCCAACCAAAACTTCTTAAGTACCTTCTCAATGTACTTCTCTTGTGACAGTACAACTTGTTGGAGTTTCTATCCTCTCAATTCTCATACCAAGAATTTGCTTTTTGGCCCCAAGTCCTTCATAGCAAAGAACTTGCTCAACTCTTTCTTGACTTTGCAATCCTAGAGACATTCTTGCCAACAATCAAGATATCATCAACATAGAGCAACAAGATGATAAAATCATCACCTGAGAATCTATGAAAGAATACACAATGGTCTGTGCTACACCTATTGTAGCCTTGCTCCCCCATAATGATTCAAACTTCATGTACCATTGTCTTGGTGCTTGTTTCAGGCCATAAAGACTTTTCTTTAGCTTGCACACATAGTCTTCTTTGCCCTTCTTAACAAACCCTTCAGTTGCTCCATGTATATCTCTTCCTCCAAGTCTCCATGAAGGAAGGTTTGTCTTCACATCCATTTGCTCAACCTCCAAGTTGTGACTAGTCGCAATGCCAAGAACCACCGAATGGATGTCATCTTCACCACCGGAGAAAATATCTCATCAAAGTCAATTCCTTCCTCCGCCAAATCCTTTCACAACTAGCCTCGCCTTGTATCTTGGATGTGACGTGTGCTCTTCTTGCTTGATTCTCAGAGACCCACTTATTCTTCAATGCCTTCTTGCCATTTGGCAACTTCACCAGCTCATATGTATTATTCTTATGCAAGGAATCCATCTCCTCTTGCATGGCTTTCATCCACTCCTTGTGCTCATCTTCAATTGCTTCTGCAAAGCACTCAGGTTCTAAATCATCAGACAATAACACCACATAATCATCGAGGAATACACGCTAGAAGGTCGCACACTCGGTGGATCGTCTGAGTGGAACTTCGGTATTGGTGGTTGTTGATCATGATCATCAAATTGACATCAAACTCGTCTTCTTTGGGGAGCATTCTCACCACTGTACCATGCACATCATCTTGTGCATCATCGCAACATCGCCTTGACTTGTTGTGGAGCTGGAGCTGCAGAGGCGGGTCTAAATCAACCATACCTTCTTTGTTGAGGAACTTGCACCTTTGCCTTCACAATATCATCAATTGTCCGGTCTTCAACAAACACAACATCACGACTTCGACAACTTTCTTTGCTATAGGATCAAACAACTTGTAGCCGAACTCATCCAAACCATAGCCAAGGAGTATGCACTGTCGTGTCTTTGCATCAAGTTTAGACCTTTCATCTTGAGGAATATGAACAAATGCCTTGCACCCAAACACTTTCAGGTGATCATAGGAGACATCCTTGTTGTACCACACCCTGTTAGGAACATCTCCTGTAAAGGATAACATGGTGAGAGATTAACAAGATAAAGCTGCGCATCATCAAAGCCTCACCCCAATAAGACTTTGGCGACCTTGCATATGACAACAAGCATCGAACTCTCTCCACCAATGTCCTGTTCATCCTCTCAGCAACGCCATTTAGTTGTGGTGTCTTAGGAGGAGTAAATTGATGCCTAATTCCTTGCTCCTTGCAATATGCATCAAATGGCCCAATGTATTCTCCTCCATTATCGCATGAATGCACTTTATCTTCTTCTCGGTTTCTCTCTCAAGCGAGGCTTGGAATTGCTTGAATGTACTCAAGACTTGACTTTTGGACTTCAAGGATAAACCCAAACTTTCTGGAAGAATCATCAATGAAAGTGACAAAGTATTTAGCACCACCAATTGACCTTACCGACATCTTGCACACATCGGAGTGCACCAAATCCAAGAACTCGGCTTCTTGTGAGGAGGTCGACTTTTGAAAGCAACCGGTGTTGCTTCCCCACTCAGGCAATCTGTACAACTCTTCAATTGCACACTTGAAATCCCCGACAAGAGATTCTTCTTCACTAGCACTGACCATACCCTTCTCACCCATGTGCCCAAGCCTCTTGTGCCATAGAACACAAGGATCATCCTGTCCTAATGTATTGACAGAAACACAAGAGAGTTTAGCATGAACATGATACAAGAGTGAAACCATTTTACCTCTTGCAAATACCATGTTGCCCTTGGTGAGTTTGTACTGTCCATTTTCAAATCTGCTGGAATACTTCTCATTATCAAGCAATCCCATGAAATTATGTTGAGTCAGTAAATCTTCAACATGTCTCACAGACTTGAGAATTAGTAGTGTGCCATTAGTCGTCTCCAAATGCACATCTCCTTTCCAATGATTTGAGCACGATCATTGTTTCCCATCTTCACAATGCCAAAATCACCAAACAACATAATTTGTGAAGAGCCTTCTATGAGATGTAGCATGTATGGTAGCACCACTATCGGTATCCAAGTCATGTCATCATCACCCACAAGGTTGATGGTTGCATCATCGAAACTTGATGATTCTTTCTTCAACAATGGAACCAATCTTGCCATCATCATTTTCAAACAATGACTACCATCATGTCCTCAACCAAGTAATGCGACCAACATCAACATCCTTTGTCACTATCTTGTTTACGTGCCTTCTTCTTTTCTTTTTGTTCTCCGCTTGAGCTTTCGTGAGAACTTTCTAATATGTCCCTTCTCATGGCAGTGATAGCACTCAACATCTGAAAATTTTCCTCTTGACTTGCTTCTACTTTCAGCTGAATTCTTCGGACCTCGGCTCTTGCTTCTCCCCCGTGACTCGGTGAACAACACCTCGGGTTGTGAGGAGGAACTCTCCCTTTCAGCAAGTCTTCTTGACTCTTCATTTATCACTTTGGTCTTCACAAGGTTCCAAGATACAGTACCATTTGGAGCTGAATTGCACAAAGTGACTTTGAGAGTTTCCCAAGTATCCGGCAAAGAATCAAGTAGTAGCAAAGCCCTGACCTCATCATCAAATGTGATGCCCATGGAAGATAGCTGATTTATAATGCCTTGAAATGCATTCACATGATCAGCCACAGAAGTGTCATCTCGGTACCTCAAATGCATCAATTGCTTGATCAAAAACATCTTATTGGTACCTTCCTTCCTAGCATACAATTCTTCCAATTTCTGCCATAAGGAGCGTGCATGTATCTCATCACTGATATGGTTCAACACATTGTCATCGACCCACTGTCGAATGAACCCACAAGCTTGACGATGAAGTACCTTCCACTCATCATCAGTTTTGTCATCCGGCTTCTCGGTGGCAAATACTGGCTTGTAATACTCTTTCACATAGAGCAAGTCCTCCATCTTACCTTTCCAAGCTTGGTAATTTGTACCATTCAGAGATATCATCCTGCTGGTATTCACCTCCATCTTTCACTGCAAGACAATCACCAAAGCAAACACAAGCTCTGATACCACTTTGTTGGGGGCTAAACAATGCAATTACCAAAAGTTCAGCACCCCTACTTGTAGTGAACCAATGAGGATGGTTTCAACCAACAGATAAGCAGCGGAATTAACAATAACAACATGCACAAAGTGACACAGCGATTTACGTGGAAAACCTCCTCGATGTGAGGAGTAAAAACCACAGGGCTTGCACAGCCCACTCCCAAATCTTCCACTATAATTAACAATGGGTACAAGGAGTCTTCTCTAGAGCATCTAGAGGTACATTACAGAAGCAACAACATCATCAAGATATAATCTTGGTATCATCATCAACAACCATACACAATTAACAAGAGGTATACTAACAGCTAACCAGAGAAAAAACAGTTTCTGTCCCCTTCGGTTATCAGCTCATATCTCACAAACCACAGATCCAAACTGCATGAAACTTGGTAGGAATGTGGATCCACGAGTCCCTAACATGCTGTCCAAATTTCAGCCAAATCGGACAAAGTTTCACCACTCAAACAGGACTTCTACCAGATCTGCTCAGTACTGAATCTGCTGCTACCCGAACTGACAAAACCCCTCTCAAATCAGGTGTTCCACTCAACCAATCCTCAATCCAACCGTACAAATCAAAGAGCTACAAGTCAGAAACTCACAAACCAAATTTGAGGCAGATCCAACCGCGTTTGCTACTCCGATCGACGTCTTGATGAAGACTGCGCAGAATCACCCGAGATGGGACAGAGCTTCTCTTCTTCTTTTCTCTCTTGTCTCTTGTTTTGGTTGTGTGCAAATGCTTCCTCTCAGCCCCCAAACTTCCAGCAGTAGCTCAAAGAAAGGGGCTAGGGTTTTTCTTCCCCTCTCCAAGGAGGAGGCATCTCCACCCTTCATTCTTAGGGTAATCAATGGTTGTCATTTCTTAGGCTTGTGGGCTGAGATGGGTCTTCATATGGAGGGATAGCCCAACAAAAGAAACATTGAAATCGAGCTCCAGATCAGGAATTAGGAGGAGATGTTTCAGTAGTAGCTTACAACGAGGAACATGCTCGAGGCGGCCAGGGCGAGAGGGATGGCGACGGAGGTGATCACGTCGTAGCGCCCTTTCAGGTACATCGGCTTTTGGACGCTCTGGAAGTACCTCTGCTTCTCCACGATCTTCTCCCTCGGCCGGAACGGTGGCTCCGGCTCCGACGACAGCGACGACGACATCCTATCACAAGGCAAAATTTGCACCTAAGAATACCACTGGCTGGCTGGTTCTCAGTCCCTGCTGTAACTAGATGTACAATAAAGAGGTGTTAGTGTTGCAACGACATTACAGGAATAACAGGATGATGATCATTTCAGCATTGTTTTTTTTTTTATCATTTCAGCATTGTAACGCAGGAGACTAATGTGCAGTACCTGAAAATTAATGGAAGCATCAGATGGGGATGAACGAGAGTGATCTTTTGGAACCAGCCGCGGTTAGCAAGGCAAGCAAAGGATATGCTGAGTGGGAGCATCTTTAATAGGTACTGCAAGTCTTCAGCTAGAAGCCTAGAAACTCCCAGAAAGCACCGAAAAGCAAAACTCTAGTCATATCCAGTCTAACTAGGATTTCCGTCTCAGACGTCGAACCCACAACGACATTCTAGGCCGTTCGATTGGATTTGATTAGATCTCACGTCTCCAGAAGCCCAGAACGTTCTACAATGGAAAAAAAAAGTTGGGAACAGAACAGAACTAGAGATAATATGGTATGATGCTTCACAAATCACAAGCAGTTCGTAGCTCCCATTAGGCACAGAACTAGAATCTGGCGCTACACAAGATGACAAGAGCAATGTGGGCCACAAGATCCGAGGCTTTGAATTTGATCAGAAAATCTGAGACTCTAAATTTGAATTCGAATTTGTCTCCTGCTTTGGTGCGGCAATACGGGACTAAATTAAATTACTATGCGTGGTTACATTCGTCCCTCTAGTGCTGTAGGCCAACCGGCTTTGCCCCACTTGGAAGCTTGGCCCAAACGAAAGTTTGACGAGTTTTATTTTGCCGTAGTTGCCTTCACCGCCTCTACGAAGGATACGGTTTCCTGAACGCCCGACGGTGTCCGGGCTGCTGTTGATTCAACTTACAGATGCGATTGAAACGGATTCTCGGGCATTGGTTAAGCTTTGGAACACCCAACTTAACCATCGGCCTGTATTTGGCCAATCTTGGTCGATGTCAAGAAGCTAAGAAGGAGCTTATTCGATGTTTAAGTTTGTTTTGCACGTAGACAGGCCAAATTTAGCTCACCTATGCGCAAAAGAACGATGAAATAGGGAGCTCTAGCTTCTCAGAATTACAGAACGATGACATTATTTTTCAGTTGGGCCCTAAAGATTTTAGCGCCTCTGCCCTTCTGGACAAATGGTTTGAGAGTATTTTTTTAATTTAAATTTAATACAAATATCTAAAAAATATATATCAAGGATGATAAAGACCGTGTGAACATGTACTCCTCTACCACAAATTATGACGTAACTTCCCACTTAGGGAGATGTTAGACCAGCGCTCCTCCCAAATGCAATGGAGGTCACTGATCTAGGCCATGGATCTTCTTGATCACCCGTAGACATCGTCCATATAAGTATGGTCTACTGCACAGGGCTCCCAAAATATTAGGAGCCTCATTTTCTACCTACTCTTGAATGATTATTTCATAATCTTTGTATTAGTAAGAGTAAGAACTAATAAGTGGGCATCTTATTTATTCTCTTCTTCCTAAAAACTAACACTGATTCACATCCATTTTCTCCACCACTCGCCTCTTTGTTTTCTTTTGCTAAATTCATTCCTAAGAAAATAAGGGACCTTGTTGATATTTTAAAGTTTATGGATGTATAAATTGTTTTCGTAATGCAATTATTTATATAATTTTGTTGACTATTCTGGCGAATATTGCATCCGTAAGAAAGAGATTATATAAATCAAACTTGTTAAAGTTCTATTTGCATTATATGATGACTCAGGAAAGACTTAACGATAGCACTTGCAATTGATGTTTAATTTGGGGAAGATCAATTACGAAGTTAATTGAAGATTTACTTCAAGGCATACCAGAATAATGATGCTTTTCACTTCAAAGTTATGGTACTAGTTTAGAGATATATTTTTCAGCGGAACCGAATCCTTTGTACACGTAAGGAAAAAAAATTACAATTGTAATATAAAAATAATACTTTTTATTTTCACAGTTGACTTTTATAAGTGTATAACCTAATTTTTAATTTTAGCACATGGTCCCTAAATATCATATAGGCCCTGCTAGGAGTTTTTTTTTATTTAATCCATTTTTAAAAAATATTTTAAAGATAACATATCCCTAACTTTAATTCCAATTCTGACCTCTTTGGTCTCGCCACAACACATGGTATAACAAAAACACTCTGTCACGCCATGCACCACTGTGTGGCTAAATCTGTCACGATAGCCCTCCGAGCCAGCGCACGTCTGTTTTTAGGGGCTAAGTCCTGTCACGCCAAGAGGGGCGGCGTGACAGAACTCGTTTGCCACATCGAGGTTCGTGGCATGACAACGTGCTTGGCGTGGCCAAAGAAGTCGGAATTGGAAATAAAGTTAGTGAGATGTTATCCTTAAAATATTTTAAAAATAGATTAAATCATAAAAAAAAAAGTTACCCTGCTAGTAGTAGGTGCCCCGTATGTAGCCGCCTCCGATATATCTCGCTGTATTGAGGCGACTAAAGGGAAATAACATTCAGCTTGAACGTGTTGTTGTTGTTCCTTTTAAGCTGAACGCCCACTGACTTAGGCCCGTTTGGAAGTCGGGCTTCTCCGCCCAAATGAAAGTTAGATGAGTTTTGCTTCACGTGCTAAATTGCTAACAGGTCGCCGTAGATGTCCTAATCGTCGGTTATTTTCCACTTGACATGGAGGTTAGAGTTGGCAAGGCACTGTAGACTGTAGTAGGTTGGGTAAGAAGAGGCAACAACACGTCAAACTTGGGCACTTCGTGATCATAGGCTGAAATCTAGTTTCTTCGTGTATTTCCTGTAAGAAGCATCTAGAATCTAGATCGAGGTGTCCACTTGAAGTTTGTTACCGGTTCCAATCATTTCGTTAAAATGGCATCTAGCTTCTTTTAGAACAATGGAATTGTTTCTAGTTGGACTGTAAAGTTTCCACAGTGTGCTTTGTAAATCTGACATACTGTATCAATGAACTTTTTTAAAAAATAATTACAAAAATAAATAGTCACCCCAAAATAAGTTTTGGAGTGATTTCTCAGGGTTTTTACATATAGTATTATGTCACCAGTTCAACTGACGACAGGAAGACTGTTCACTTCCAGTTGAACTGGCGACAGGGACCCTGTTGACCCCCTGTCGTCAGTCCAACTCTCAACTGGCGACAGGAAGTGAACGGTCTCCCTGTTGCTAGTTGAACTGGTGACAACTCCCTATCATCAGTTGAACTGGCGACAGGATCCCACGTATAAAAACCTCGAGAAATCACTCCAAAACGCATTTTAATTCCAGAAAAAAACAGAAGAGAGGAGGAGAGGGAGACAAGAAAGGTAGCGAAGCTCTGCTAATTCGTCGCGGATGAGAGAGATTGACAGAGCATCAGATCCAGTCGGCCATCTTGGAGGTACATTTTTTTTTTGCAACTTTGTACATTATGTCAAATTATGTAGAATTAAGTACATTATTTGAGCTGCAGCGAGTAGAATTAAGTAGAATAGCGAGTAGAATTATGTAGAATTAAGTACATAGAATTCAGTAGAATAGCGACATAGAATTCAGTAGAATAGCGAGTAGAATTCAGTAGATTTGATAATTGCAGTCAAATTATGTACTACATTATTTGAGCTGTGTATACTGTAATTCATCGTACATACGTTATGAATGTTACAGTACTCGAACGATTTGGGATAAATTTGCAGAAATAGGAAGACACATATTACAAATATGTAAAAAATAATCTCAGCTTTATTTAACTTCTCATTTGTGTGTGGCAATTATATTGTTAATGTCAAAAATTAATTTTAAACTACGAAACTAGGAAAATAGGAAGAACTTTGTTTATTGTTTATGTTTGCACTTGGAAAATATTTAAAACTATCCTCTAAATTGGAAGACCCTATTACAGATCTATTTAAATTGCTGAGTAGCTTAAATTTGGTTTACATTTTTGGGTGGTAATTATTCTGTTAATGCCAAAAATTATTTTTAAAGTAGGAATTTTGGTTTTTGTACATGTTTCATAGTCTTTACAATGCATACAGTTAATTTTTAGGTATGACAGACGCAGGCCACTACGAGGTGCTTGACCCGGTGATTGACGCATATCACCGTAGCCGCCTTAGTACCATGCTCCCCCAGAGGATGAGGCGCCGATTGAGCTTGGTGCGTTTCGGCTACGCACACCCATAAGGGCATGGAGGCTGCACCCAGACTAGATTCCGAGGTACGTGTAGTTCTGACCTTCATGCACTCAATCGCGGTCTGACTAATTTGTGTGCAGTCACATTTGTTCTTAATCGTTTCGACACAGGTTGAGAGCGACAGGCCTCCTTCCACTAGCGAGGATGGTGGAGGTAACGTGGGAGGACAACCAGGACCGGACCGCGGTCCTGGTCGTACGTCTAGGTGTTTTCCATACGACCGGACTCTACTGGCGGCGCTGGTTGACCGCTGGAGGCCAGAGACACACACGTTCCACCTTTTGTGCGGGGAGATGGCGCTGACCCTTCAGGACGTCACCTTCCTGACCGGGTTGTCCTGCACAGGCTTCCCTATGGCGGCGTACGACATCCCGGCCATGTGGCGCACAGACCTCCTAGCGAGGTTCCACGATGTGCTACCGTCGAGCAGCGAGTACACGGAGTTCAGTAGCTCGCACAGGCCGACGTTGAGGTGGATTTGCCAGTTCTATGGAAGTCTTCATAACTATTATCCTCTCGTATCAATTCTTATGTGAACCTTGCTGACGTGTACATATCGTTTTGCAGCCCGAGCGTATGGCGGAGAACGCAAGCGACTTTATTGTTAGGAGGCACTTCGAGGCCTACCCGCTGTGGTTGTTTGGGTGGGTTATGTTCCTAAAGTCCCACGGTGACAGCGTCGACAAGCACTACGTCCGGTACGCACGTGAGCTAGCGGACTGGCCAGTGGACGAGATCCAGCCCTACGCCTAGGGTTTGGCCGTGCTGTGCGCGATGTACCGCGCACTGTGCGACGTGTTCCACCGGGCCCAGGACAGCTTCATCCTCTCCAGATGCCCGCTACTTCTGCAACTGTGGTCCTTCGAGCGCTTCTAGATCGGACGACCACAGCTGAACTTGGGAGCGTATGTGGTCAGCTTGTACGCCGAGGACGACGTCGTGGACCAACCAACCATGGGCATGGTGTAGTGCCGCCGATGGGTTAGTTTCATGATCATTTATTATTTTCGTAATGTAATCACAATTTTGGGTGATAAGTTTCCATTGTTATATTCCACAGGTCACCTACACACCGATCACTTCGCAGGGGTTCTACTTGGAGTACATTGCGATGTTCGATCAGCTGAAGGATGACCGCGTCATCTGAATACCGTACACTCAGGAGAGGGTGCACGTGCGCACGCTCGAAGGACTGTCGAGCCTGTGCATGCGAGACTACGTTTACTGGTACATGCAGAGGGCCTTGGTGCATGAAGTCTTCGTGGAGGAGTACCAGGTGTAGCGAGTCATGCTCTAGTTCGGTCTGCGACAGGATGTCCCAGCCCCGTGGGGGGGGATGCGGGTGTTGGCGCATGTCCATGCGTAAGTTCATGCTTTACTTCTTTCATACAATGTGTGTTACGTGCCGACCAAATAATTGCCTTGCCATCCACAAGTACACTAGGAAGGGAGTACATGGCACGGTCTCCTGGTTGGACAAGATGTCCTCTTGGATTGAGGCTTGGATCATCGCCTATGACGACCTCATCCAAGAAGATGCTTCCTACGACCCCGGGACGTACGAGGAGTACATGGAGTGGTACGCCAGTCGGACGAGGCTTCGCTGTGTTCGGGTCGTGGTCGACCCACCACAACATGAGGCTGCGACATCCGACGCGTACCCCACCTAGTCGGACTCCTCATTCTACCGCTCTGTATGTATTGAATGGTCCTTAATTCATATTTGATTTTCAAGATTTAGGTTTCCAACTTGTTGATTACTTGTGCTGACGGATCTACACCGAGAGGTTCTCGAGTTGGTAGCCTCCGCGCAGCAGATGACGCTAGGGGACACCAAAGGGGTCCTACAGCGGATCGTGGAGAAGGCGAGACGAGACATCCAAATCACCACTTGTCACACGCTAACGGACCCAGTGGACCAACCAATGCGAGGACGAGGGGTCAACCAAGGTGGTTCACAGCCACGGGCTCCTACCCCGGACGTGATGGGCGTGTCGTCGTGGCACCATGGTGGGAGCACCGCGGGATATTTTGGAGGTGAACATGAGACATTCACTTCCGCTTCTTTATTTCGAACCGCACTAGTTACTAACGGCAATCTTCTCTTGCAGGTCCTGTGCTCCATTGGCACGTGGGGCAGGAGTACGTAGAGTCGTCGGGGCATGCCTTCGTGCCACCAAGTATGACCACCTTGCTTGCTTGCATAACGTCCTTTTTCATGGTTTTCGCCATGATTGCATGCGTAATGTAATGCTTCTTTATTTCGAACCCCACTAGTTACTAACGACAATCTTCTCTTGCAGGTCCTGAGCTCCACTGGCACGCGGGGCAGGACTACGCGGAGTCGTCGGGGCACGTCTTCATGCCACCAGGTATGATCACCTTGCTTGCTTGCGTAAGTAACGTCATGCTTCACAGATCAACCACCGTCTTGGGAGGACGATTACTTGTCGCACGATGAGGCACGCTACGGGGACTTCTACTTGGACCAGCGTGGCACCCAGTTCTCCGTGGGGGCTTCTCAGCTGTACAGTGCACTGGGACCTGCCCAACCGATGCAGGACCCCCCCCTCGCGACACCACCTTAGGCTACTCGCGTCGGTCGGGTAGTGAGGCAGCCTGATCCTCTGACATACTCGGACAATCGCCGGGTGAGGCCAGGGGCCACCACACGCGGGGTGCGCCCCAAGAGGGGCCGTCAGTAGATATTTGTTTCTCCAAATATCAGTCATGCCATGTAAATATTAATTTCTATATAACTATTATTATACTAGTCTCGTGTTTCAATAACTTTTTTTTATGTGTAAACCATGACCACGTGAGGGATTCTCCATCGGGACACCCCACACCACCATCTTTCTACACCTTTACTCCTCCTTACTTTTTAGAGTAACAACACCGAGCAGCTTTGCCTAGCGATGTGATCCGATGAGTCAACTTTGCGGAGCGACGTGACCCAACGAGTCAACTTTGCGCAGCGACGTGATCCTATGAGTCAGCTTTGCGCAGCGACGTGACCCAATGAGTTAGCTTTGCACAGCGACGTGACCCGAGGAGTCAGCTTTGCGCAGCGATGTGACCCGACGAGTCGAGGCATTTGCCTCCTGACGCGATTTCCTTCAATTGAATTACAATTCATTGCGTCTGTGTACCGACTCGGTATATAAGTATTACCCCTTCCACGCGGGGTTCCCCTTCATCCAGACTTCAACACAATCTCGCTCAGGTGGAGAAGCACTTGAAGGAGATCCACGAAATGCAAAGGGAGTATGTGGCCTAGGAGGAACAAAGGGAGCGTGCTAGGAGGTCACCTCCCCACAATGACGCCGCCCCCCGTAGCAGCAACCCCTACCAGAACATCCCAACTGAGCATTCATCGCAACACCTGCCCGAGGGGGGAGACATCGCCCCTCTGTTGGTGTAGAGACAGATGCAAGTTCTTCAAGTCCAAGCACCGGCTCAGTCTGGGCATGCGTTACTGGGGTTGCACGAACTACTCCTGCGACTATCTCAACCACTGTTGGGATACGAGCTGCTATCGGCAGCCGGTAAGGACAGGTAGCAGTATGTTTCCCTACCATTTCTCTTTCAAAGTCCGCACACACAACCTGTAGTCCTTGGACCCGCTATATGGCTACCGCAAGTGGATCGACCTAGAGATCCACCCACACGACCAGTGGACTCTCGACTGCGAGGAATGGGATGCCAACAGGGACCACGAGAGGAGGAAGGAGGAGCGCCACACCGAAGAGCACAACCAGCGTATCCGGCGGGAGACGTGGGCCCATCTCGAGATGCAGGCACAGGGAGCGTGAGGCTTGCGAGAGGGAGCATGAGAAAAAGAGGGAAATGGTGGCCGAGGCCAATACGGCCAGCGAGGAGTACAACGTCGATCTCGCAAGGAAGGACAATGTGTTGGAAATATGCCCTAGAGGCAATCATAGAAATGATTATATTTCATTATGTTCACAATATTTGATAATATGTTATCTTGTTCCTTGAATGAATCATCAGTCATAAAGATTAACGAGTATGTGACTTGTTGATGAAACTCTTTTTAACTTATGATGATGTCGTTCTAAAAGTATCCACGGTCGAAAGTCCTTTGGTGAACACTAATGACTCTCGACCGGACATGTATTGATTGATGACCATGTTTCACGGTCATGGATATAGGGATATCGAATCAATAATGTGGACACGTGTTAGAGAACATGGTGTTGGATAAGACCCACCTTGAGACACTATTGAGATTGTTATGATTCTATGTGTCGTTAGTTGGTCTCAAGCAATGATGATGTATAATCCTTAGACACGAGATCGGCATGGTTTCCTACATGTGTAATAGCACTCTTAGGGGTTGCCAAAGCGCTACTAAATGAATCGGGTGGTTATAAAGGTAGCTTTCGGGTATGCTATGAAACATGCGAGAGGATGTATTTGGTGGGATATGAGATTTGCCCATCCTAACATAACAGAGAGATATCTGGGCCCTCAAGTGGTCGGATAAAGAAAGTGCATGGCCATGCCTTTGGTGGTCGAAAAGTTCGACCACATAAGGTTATCCGATACTCGTCGAGAAAACATTGAGCAGATCCATGGATGACACAACATCTCACAGAGTTCAACCAGATATCGTGAGGCAAAGGGAGAATACATGAGTAGGTCACTTAGTTCGACCGACTACGGATTTGGTTGTATGGAGATACAAGCAAGTCGAGATCGGTCGAGCGTAATCCAGAGTGGTCGAAACCAAGTCGTAAGGAGTTACGAGTTGGTCGTGATCAAACCTGAATCGGTCGTATAGAGATAGGACACAGTCGTAAGTGATAAGGACCTGGTTGTAGATCATATTGCATTAAGGTTCGTCCGATATAATTTGTGTGTATTAGGAATCGTTATGTCTGCTAGGAACCGCTTCGACTCGTGGTAGGAAAGGGTTTCGAGTCACAACCGAACTACACATGAACCTAACGGGTCACACACTTAGCAGGTTGGAACAAACCAAGACGAATCTGATTAAGTAAGAGTGTTTGGATAGGATCCGTCACGGGCCTATATAAGGAGATGCATGAGGTGTTGGGAGGGTGAGTTGGCGCAAGTTGCCCTACAGAAACCCTAGCCGCCATCTTCTTGAGTGCCTCCCGTCGCGATTTGGTGCTAGCACACCGACGCACGGTTGTTCCTTCCACGGGCGTGTGGATACCATAGAGGCGCTTCTCGTTGTTGCGCTTAAGGACGATCTGCGATCTTCGCAAGGAACTGCGAGAGGTCTTTGGAGGAGGCGATCAACTCACGAGGACGCCGGACGATCGACTCACGACTAGTACATCGCGCGCTCTTCGTCGGACAGCCGCCGACACTTCTTCCGCCGCTCTGCTGCGTCTAGTGGTAACGATCTGTGATCATCTTCTTGCTTGGCTTCGGTTTGCGTGGTAGAAATTTTGAATTGTTGCTATTGTAGCCTACGTATCCCTACGATTGGTATCGAGCATCTGCGTAGTTTTTGATGCGGATCGGTCGCATATACTTGATATGTGGTAGTAGTAGATTGGATCTATTCTTGGTCGTATCTGAAACCTAGGCCCGGTCGATTAGATCGTCGGTTTTGATTGGTAGTAGATGGGTATACGAGGAGGTACAAGTTAAGAGCACCGGATGATTCACTCGACTTGTTTTTCGACTACCTTGCATAATACTCCTACCGGTCGGAATTCCGCCATTGGAGTATGTCGCATTATGTGGTCGTTTCAAGGCAGTAATCAGATTGGCTCGGAATAGGGTTAATATGATTAATCTGATGATTTCCAAAGCTCGGAAACGGCGGAATAGGGACCGCTGTGCTGGCTAATCGTACCGCGCGTTATAGGTAATATGTGTTCATGTCGTCCAATAGAATTGGATTCTATGCATAACTTGTTTTTGCAGGGATTGATGTGAATAGTATGGCTCATTGTGTATGTGATGCATGTATGGATTTTCATGACCTGCGTGTCATGTTGTGAGATAGCCTTCGAGCTACATATTATTGTATAACAGTCTGCGTACCGACATGTAATGCTTGATATTATCCTATGTAATTCATTACTAGCTCTTAGGATTAATTGCTTAGTAGATGAATGCGGTTGGAGACTTCAAGCATGGTGGTCGGAGGACAGGAAGCATGCTGATGGAGATCGTCATGTTAAGGGCCATACTATTTCACAGTGATATGATTATCTGTGAATGTTTGTGTTTATTCCTGTCATGATATTAAGTCATGTTTTTCATTAGATGCTTTTAACATGATAAAAATTAAAATTCCCTCACATAATATTAAGTTAAAATTAATGCCCCTCCAATAAGCTGCACCATCAAAAGTCTTGTATTTTAATGGTAGGTCTTGCTAAAGCGGAATGCCATTAACTTTTCTTGACTAGATGGGTTTGTGTCGGACACTTACACGCATTGCATTGGTTTAACTTGACAAGGTCATCATAACGGTTATGGACCTTGGGGCATAGGGTTGGGTGCCAAAGCATAGAGATGCTGCCCAACAACAAGAGTCATATAGAGATATGATTAGCAAAGGGTTGCTTACCGAATTCACTAATCTTCTAGCAGTGATGCCAAAGCTCACTAGTAGATTACCTGATTGTGGATCTTGAATCACTAAATGTCATAAGAGGGATATGGTATTTAGTGGGAGTATCTTTATTAAATTGTTTAATAGAAGTTACTTTTTGTGAACATATGTCTTAGTTTTGCGTATTTTATGTTGTAGATCATGGCACCAATCGCTGTACCAATATCCAGTTTTGCTTTACGTTCGATACTTGAAAAGGAAAAACTGAATGGAACAAATTTTGCGGATTGGTCCGCAACCTAAGAATTGTTCTTAGGCAAGATAAAAGGAACATGTTCTAGAGGAACCAATTCGAGATGTGCTGCACGATAATCTTCTTTGCTACTCTTAAATCCGCCTACAAAAAGGTATGTGATGAATCCCTTGATGTTAGATGTCTCATGCTTGCTGCAATGAACTCAGACCTTCAGATACAGTTTGAGAACATTGAGGCCTACGATATGATCGTGGCGCTCAAAGGCATGTTTGAGACACAAGCAAGAACTGAGAGATTTGAGATCTCAAAGAACTTGTTTGCGTGTAAGCTAGCTGAGGGTAGTCCGGTGAGCCCACATGTTTGCGTTCAGAATCTACGAAAATGACAAACACACCAACCAGTCTAGGGTTTAGGGTCCTGTTGCCAGTTCAACTGGCGACATCTCCCTGTCGCTAGTTGAAATGGCGACAGGTAGCAATCGCTAGTTCAAATGACGACAGGGAAGCGTGACCCTATAAAAACCCCTTCAAACCCTAAAATTTGGCACATGACTCACTTTTATTCAGAAAAAAGAGAAGGAGGGAAGAGAGAGGAGTAGAGGGGAGGAGAGAAGCTAGCGAAGCGCTGCCCGTTCGGTTGCCCACCTGTCGGGTAATTTTTTTAACCGAATGGATTACATAGTTTTAGATATACTATTATGTAGTGCAGTATATTTTACATAATACCCTTCGTTGGGTAGTCTAGTTTTAGATATATGGTTAATCCTGATAATATTCTTTATGGTGCAGTGCGTCAAATATGTCCGACGTTGACAATTTTAAAATTTACTACGGTCAGAGGACTATTATGGAGGGTCCCGAGGGAATTGATTTGCGTTATTTTCAATCGGCGACCGTGCTCCTAGCAAGATCAGAGCAGCGTACACGGGGCGTTGTGATGTAGTGGTTGTTCCACACATTCCAAGTGGACTATGATGTATATGATTTGAGATTGAGTTGTCTTGCCCCCCAAGCAGCACAACCCACAGATTCAGAGTTAGTGCAGCTGAAGGGAACAAATTCATGGCAGTCATATGTACGCATGGCGAGAGAGAGGGTGAAATTTGGTCCTTCTGGCCCAAGCATATGCCAAGCCCACTCCTCCATTTTGGTGAACAAGAAGGTGCCGACGAAGAAGAAGTCAGGACTTGACCACGTATGGCGCACACAATAGCTGAAGCTCCCGGAGTTGCTGATACTATCGATGAAGACCCTACGGAAGTAGCTCCTTTGGTCAGGCAAGCTAGTGGTCTTGCTAACTAGGGTGAGGAGATGGAAGCCGTAGTGCAAATAACGGATCTCGAGGACCATGACTACATGACATTGTCAGAAGATCAAGGTTCCGATGACGAGGATGATGTGGACCAGCAGGCAGTTCCATCCGAGTGGAACACATACCAGTTCGACAACCTCGTCGTCAACGAAGGATCTCGTGTGTCGTGGGAGTACGACCAGAGCGAGGCTAGGCAAGGAGCTATGTTCAAATGCAAGGAGGTTATGCATGACGCGGTCAAATTCTGGGCCTTATCGGTACGGCGCACATTTAGAGTCGTCAAGTCTACCTCAAGATCCTACGACATGATGTGCGACATAGAGGGATGCCTTTGGCGAGTGCACACATTTCAGCCTAAGTGGGACACCTACTAGAAATGCTCTATAGTCATCCCTCACTCATGTATTGTCGTTGAGTCAGTGCAGTCCCACAGGAACCTGTCATTAGGCTTCATCGCCAACCTCATGTATGGTGAGATCGTGGATGATCTAGATTTTGAGCCACAGTCTATCATTTGGGTGATTGAGGCAAGGTTCCAGTACACGATCAACTATGCTAAGGCGTGGAGGGCAAAACAGAAGGCATTGGAATCAAGGTCCCGTACGTTCGCGGACTTTTGCCACAACCTTCCTTGGCTACTTCGAGTCATACAAGACAGGAATCTCGACACTCATGTCGACATTTAAGATTCCACACATTGGAAGTGGGCCAATAAGAAAGTACTACAGCGAGCATTCTTTGCCTTTGGTCCATGCATCAATGCATTCCGGCACTGCCGTCTAATCTTGTGCGTTGATGGCACATTCCTGACTGGAAGGTATAAGGGCCAGATACTAACTGCAACAGCAACGGATGGGAACTATCAAGTTCTTCCTGTGGCATTCACTTTCGTTGAAAGCGAGAACACAGACAGCTGGTTGTGGTTCCTGAAGAATTTGAGGATTTCTGTTGTACAGGGCTGTCCAAACGTATGCCTCATACATGATCGGCATGCGGGCCTGCTGAGTATAATAACTCAACTACAACAAGGAGAGAACGTACCACTACCGTGGACAGATCTGCAGAGAAGGTGGTGCATGAGGCACTTGGGTGCAAACTTCTACAAGCAGTTCCACAACAAGGACTTGATGAACCTGTTCAAGCGGCTGTGCAACCAGAACCAGCAGCGAAAGTTCGAAGCACTTTGAAAAGATGCTGGATGAGCGGATCAAGATGCACAGAAGGGAGGTAGCGAAAAGGGACGCTCCAAGCGCTGATCAAGCCCCCGAAGCATTGGCACAGCTACCCACACATGCTCCTAGATTGACAAGGAGGACGGGGGCGTAGGTGAAATGCTTTTCAGACTGGATTGAGCACGAGCCTAAGGAGAAGTGGTCGCTGCTACATGACAGGGGTGATGCTCGATATGGTGTCATGACAACCAATCTTGCCGAGGTGCACAACTAGGTCATGTGTGGCGCAAGGTGCCTCCCTTTGGTTGGTATTATGGAGGTAATTCTCTGCGGTACGATGAACTACTTTGTTGACAGAAGCAACAGCGCGTCGCTTGCCATGGCAAATAATAAAGTACTCTACTCCTCCATGGTCACCAAGTACATGGAGGAGAAGAGCAAGAAGGGTGAGATGCACTAGGCATTCAAGATGGGCACAAGGGAGTTTCGCTTCGAGATAATGTGCAGAGATAAAGGACGTCACGGGACGAACCATGAGAGGGTCGCCCATGAGTGCACGTTACGCTGCGGTAGTTGTGTATGCACTTGCAACAAGACCCTTCTTCTGCATAGGCCCTGCCCCCATGTCATGGCCGCATGTTCGACGGTGGTGCATCATCCCGACCAGTAACTCTCTGACTATTTCACTCAGGAGGCGGTGATGCAAATCTAGAGTGGAGAGATATATGGTTATACCGTGGTTGGCTATTTCACTAGCCATCCGACCTGGGAGCAACTAATCTGGGCCACAGACATTGATAGGCTCAAGGGAAAGGTTGGCTGGCGACAGGTACGACGCATCAGGAACGACATGGACTAAACAGAAGCCAGACATCGTACGAAGAAGTGCTACATTTGTAGGGAGTTTGGGCACACCTTTAATAAATTCCCCACGAGAAATCCTCGGGACGAAGGAGACATCGGCAATCCAGACGTCGCCGCGGGGACCTCGTCCGGTCGTCCGACTCGAGGCAGTCCACATGGGGGACATTGAGGTCGCGGCCACGAGAAAGCACGGACAGTTGTAATATGTTATTGCCAATGTTCTGAATTATCATTTTGATTTGAAAAAAATTAATTGTTATGATGTTTTGCTGAATGTTATGTAATATCAGTGTGATTTGTCGTAGTTTTGATATAAACTAAGTGTTATGACATTTTGCTGAATGTTATGTAATGTCAGTGTGATTTGTCGTAGTTTTGATGGTAATGACAAATTCACATTTTTTTCTTACATAATATGCAGTGCGCGTACATGAGCATTGTTATGCAAGAGGTTATTTCTCTAAAGTTCTCCACAGTATATGAATTCCTGGACGTATCGTAATATCACTTGCCTTCCTACTTGCGAATCATTGATACCTCAATCGTCGTCGCAAAATTCTTCAGAAATTCACCGCACTAGAACAACATATGACGATCACACAATGTTATTGCGAGTCTAATAGATTTCGTACCGTTGAAAATCTACGAAAATCACAAACAGACCAACCATTTTAGGGTTTCAGCTCCCTGTCATCGAGGTCAACAAGGTCTCTATCGTCAGTTCAACTAGCGACAGAGTCATTTTTGTAATTTTTTAGGATGGCTATTTATTTTTGTAGCTATCTTTTAAAATAATACTATTTAAAAAAAATTCTTGTATCAATGCCCTATATAGCTAAACTTTTCTTCTCAATGCGTCCAAGCCAAACATATTGTGATGTCTTATGCTAAAGTTGGCACAAGTTTATACCCATGACCAGTAGGCCAACAAGTTAGGAAAGCAGGGTCGGAGAGAAGGGGGCTTGGCAGGGCCTGACCCTGATTACCTTTTATTAAAGCATAAGGCCATTAGAACTTTACTATGAGTAAGCCCTTATTTATTCAATTATGCGATTAAGTAACAATTAAAGTGAAACTAAAAAGCCTAGGAGCTAATTTATGACACGTGAACTCATCTTATGTAAGATCTAGGTTCTATTTTTCTTCCCAAATTTTTAAGTTAGTATTGAATCTAATTTAGACCGCACAAGTGCATCATATTTTATCTCCCTACATGTTTTGACCTTGATCAAACACTTCTTGTCTCTAAGTTTTGTCGCACCGTTCATAACTTGGTGAAGCGTGCATATGTATCAAACTCCACCAAACTCAACTTATCATCCATCATACTCATGATTTGTGTTCTATTTCATTTCTATATAAAAAATTTCCTCCTAAAAAAACATCTATTTTTGTAAATAATTTAAAACATCTATATCGTGTTAGGACGATAATAAATTCATGTCTCTTTCTATCTCTTGGCCCCCATGCTCCATCCTGACTCCGCCCCTTGAGAAAGTGTAAACACAAACAACAAACCAAATAGTCTATATGATAGGCAAAGTGTGTCTAAGAACAAACACAATCCTAACACACGCTACTCCTCGAAGAGTAAAGTGTTTTTGTGATCCTTAACATTTCTTTAAGCAAAAGCATTGTCCTAATCCAAACCTATCCTACTGGCTACTGTGCACAGTTGCCCATTGGCCATTGCACACTAAAAAAATGGCGGGCGGTAGAGCGGCGAGTAAAGTCACCGGCGGCCACGTCTCTCCGGGCCCATCTCCCAACGCCACCCCCTGGTCCCCACACGGTACCCTCCTGACACGTCACCCTTCTGGCCCCACCGCCCTGCATCTGGCCCTTCCAGAACCTTCGGCACAACTACTGGCGAGGAGAATAGAGAGAGGGAGAGAGAGAGCGCGCGCTAGGGTTTAGGGGAGATGAACGGTGGCGGAGAGGAGGAGAAGATAGAGGAGGACCGGGGTGACGGCGCGGAGAGGGGGAAGAAGCGGGTGGTGCTGATGTGGGGGTATCTTTCTGCGGTATCACCGTAGCGGTCGCTTCTGCTCGGAGCAGAGATGATATAGCCGTAGGAAATAGGCTCTGGTCCATCGGAGAGAACGTGACGGGTGTCTCTGATAGGGATCGGTGACAATTGCATGTGTATGCGTGTTTGATGTTGCAATGGTCAGTATTAAGCGATAATTGAATAAAAGTAGAAGATAACTATGTGTTAGAGCGTTGCATTGGACGTGGTTGCAACTAAGAAAGATCGATTAAGAATTGGATTTGGTGTTGGAGGTTAAAGTAGAAAAGTAGAATTGGTTAGTAAAATTGACTTATAGTTGGGAGAAAATCAAACAACTGACACCGATAAATAACAATGTTGAATATGTAAATGATATGTAATAAATCTAGTCATGCAAATACGTAGACCACCCTTATAGTTTTTCCATATTACAACCGCCGGTTTGGTGCAAATTGCAGGTGAGTTTAGCAAGGTCCGGTTTGGTGCAAATTGCAGGTGAGTTTAGCAAGGTAGTTAGGACTCAGGATCTAATAATCGTTATCGTAACACAGCACACAGTACTACTGACCTGCAGCTTACGCCCGCAGTTAGTTATTCATGTGCTGTTACGTCACTGTTTCTTCCTTGAGCCAGCATTGCCAAACCCTAGAGCCTAAAAAGGTGCAGACGTCTCCAATTCAGCTGCAGCTTCCTCCTTCCATTTTCGGTGCCAAGTCGCCGTCAAAATTCGAGTGCGCATACATAGGTGCATTCCGGCCGCGCCAACAGAAAACCTTCATCCTCCAACGAAACACCCACGGGATTAATAGTCCCATGCTTCCAAAACAGTCGCTTTGGATTTTGGACTCAACTGAAGCTCGAAGAGATCATCAAGATCATGATGTGAAGTCCCAAGTCTGTGTTCAGTAACAGTGCAAGCTTATCTGGTTTTCGTGGAATTCTGCTGTTTTTCATCCCAACGTGGATGCAATTAGTTGGGACAGCCACATCAGTGCCAATACAAAAACATTATCCCAACTTATCAGATGCAGCTATCCAGGCAAAAGACAAATCGGACTGCTGGCATGTCGGGAACGGATTTACCGTTCGGAACTCTCTGTGCATAGCAGTACCAGTTTATGGATCAGTATTTAGTGCACACAATTATATTATTGAATATCAAACATATATTTTACTTTAAAAGTAAAGCTATTGCATAATATTAAATAGTGCATAGATACACCGATACGGCCCAGAAAACCTCTACTAATTTCGAGTGTGCTTTCCTTTTAATTCTTATGCACAGATTCAAGGCCGTGGAAGGGCAGCTTGTGAGCGCGCGGCCCTTCATGGGGGTACGTTCGTCTGCCATGCGTGAGCCAATCATGACGGCCGTAAGTCCAGGAGGGCGAGCCACTAACCAAATTGATTTTGGGTGGTTTGGGATTGCATGCAACAGATCAATGCAAAGAGAAGATGGAGAGCAATTGGCAATGTCCTTGGCTACGAAACAACAGAAGGAAATACAGGTGTTTTCCTGTTCGTGTGCATCCAAATCAGGAGTTCAGATGCTGCACGCTGGGCTTCGAGATAAAATAGGAATTAATCAGCTTGGAAGGCAAGCGGTCGGGACGTGTGCTTTAATTTCTTCCGTTGCAGGGCGTCAACTAGAGCCAGTGTGCATGCTGTGCGTGCATATCTTTCCTTGCGCAATTTGGGTTGGGATCCACAAATATATGGTAGACTACAACAATGTGGCGCACTATGAGTTAAGTCTATTTACTTTATTTCTTTAGGAAACCGAATCGGTTATGTAAAGCTCCGAGATGTAAAAGGAGTTTACGCTTATTTTTTATATTAGAGTCCAGGTTGAACACTTAATCATATACACGCGTATGAGTCCTAACAGGCCTTAGGGCGTGTGTAGGTTATAAAAGCCATGGCATTGCAACATGTAAGGGGGAGTTGAATTATGAATTGAAAAAACATGTGTTGAGAAATTCTATCTAGGGTTTCGGTTCAAAGCTACCGAAACCATTTATCGGAATCTATATGATTCAATCTTATAATTCGTGGTCAATCCTTTGTTCACGGTTTGGAAGGCTACAACTGATTGCTTCTACTTCGGTTCCTACTGATCTAGTGCGATTCAACCACGTTATCAAGCTCGTTACTACGCTACGAAAGTCGCGTTACCGCATAAAAAACGGAGTGTTACTACTCCATCGTTGGAGCATTACTGCACTTTTACCGTTGTTCTACCGCGAAAGATCGAGGTTCAATCCGCGTCATAGATCGTCCAATTGCTTGACTTACACACGGACCGATCAGGCCAAATACTTTAAATATCTACAGCGAAAGTGGAAATAGAAACAACACCCAAGTGGGACTCTCAGGATATGCCCTACATGCAATCAGCTGGGGCTAGCGACCTAGTTCTTGGCCTCTTTTACTTACGGTCCTATCAGACACAATTAAGTCCTGGCAGAGTCTTCTTCTTCTCCTCTTATTGAAGGATAGTAATTGAACAACAGTGAGTACGAAGGTACTCAGCAAGCCACCATACATAATGCAATTATAATAGATGCAAGGTTGCTCAAAGGAAAGGCTTGAGGTTCTTTTACTTGCATAAAGCCACAATTGAAATAGATTAAGTAGTAGAAAAGACCTGAGACCTAACATTTTAACTAAACCAGTTTTAATGAAATCAAGTAGTTGTCATATAATACTAGCGAGGGCTTCAACATCCAAATATTATAAAGTGGCTTCAGTCACCCAATACCATAGAGTGACTTCAACCACCTTCAACCTTTTTCATCGGGCTACTACCCGCATTTTCCACTGGCTACAACCAGGACAAATCAAAGCCTCGGGCTATTACCCGCACTTTCCACTGGCTACAACCAGGACAAATCAACACTCCGGGCTGCAACCCGACATTTCATCCCTTACACAAATTATTTTTATAAAAGTTTAGACTAACCAAGTTCTCGTGCATCACCCATGACTGTGGGTATGACTATCGAGACAGTTTTCACTCTGTCACTACAACAAAAACATGTGTATAACAACATAAATCTCGCAACGGAAAACATAAACTTTGCAGGATACTCATTGTGAATACACTATGCATAAAAGTCATTGGGCCAGCCGACCATCTCCCACGTGCAGGGCAAAAACTGCCCACATCTAAAGATTCTTATCATGTGTCCTGGGAACACTCTGCATCCCCCAAACCATTCCTTCCTCCCTTTGCCAAACCGCCGCACACGCTGGCCACACCAAACCGCCGCTCCCATCGCCGCCTCTATGCCGCCCTACGCCGCCGCCCCCTCCTCCCGCCAGGTGCTCGTTCCCCTTCTGCTGCGCGTGCCCCCCCCCTGGTGAGATCCTATGCAAGCCCCACGCGCGATCATCTTCTCCCTCAAGCTCACTGCACCCTCCCTCTCCTAGATCCGCCGAGAACCATCATCTCCGGCCGCCACTAGCGTCTAAGGCAACCACCAGTCGCTTGCCCCCACTCTCTCCCTGCAGCGCCTTCGTTGTCCAATTTCTTCCTTACTTCGCCACCGCCGCCCCGTCGTGGTGCCCAAATCGGTCTGGATTTGGACGACAGAGGTCCAGATCTGACTGGATCCAGTCATCGTTGACCAAAATCGGTTGCCGCCATTACCATCACCGATCCGATCATCTCCATCATCTTCTCGGTCACCGGCGCAGTGCTGGTCATCGCCATCGTCCTCAACACCGAAAGATCCGTCACCCTAGCAATCGTCCCAGGTGCGTGTGTGCGCCACTCTCTCCTTCCCTCCTAGGACACACGCCCTCAGGATCGCGCCGCCTCCGTGTGCGCTGTTGCCCCACGTGCGCCAAGCACCATCCAGATTCCGCCGCCGTGTGCATAGCTACCTCCGCATCGCTGAGCGCCTTCGGGCCCTCGCCGCCTCCGCATGTGCTGAGCACCCTTCCGGATTCCGCTGCCTCCTGGTGCAACCGAGCGCCCTTCGACTCTCATCGACCGAAGCAAGCCGCCGCCGCCCTCTGGATTCTGGTGCCTTCTCATTGCATCAAGCGCCATCCACCAGATGGCATTGGCGAAGCTCACAACCGCCGCCTTTTTGCGCATTGAGGGCATCAAGATTTTTTTTTGTGGATTAAGCTTGTGGCATAAAGTTTCAATTTGCGGTTACATTACAGATGATGAAATGCATATTGAGTTTATCTTATATCTGGGTAATATGGTTATTTCTTGCTAATTTTGTTATTATCAATTAATTGCAATACTGTTAGTATTGCATCCGAATATGCTCTCTGATAAGCATGAAATTTTTATCTACGCTTCTGAGAATTCTGTTGTGCATATTGATTATGTTCTCTGATCAGTTAATATGCATCTTGAGTTTATATTAGTTTTGAATCAATATGTTGGTTCTGGTATAATGCAAAATTGATTGTTTTGCAAATTAGTTAAAATTAGTCAACTGCTATATTGCTCGTCTTGCAAATGGTTATTTAAGACCGAACCATATTAGCCTTCAAGAACAGCAGTTCAAATGCATGTATCACTCTCTTTTGCTAATTTGCACTCTCTTTTGCAGTGACAAAGAACTTACATTAACAGAAAGAGACAGTCATTATGCCAAGGTAATGTCAATCTCTACTAGGTAAGCATTGCACATCCATGCTGTGACATATATTGCACATTGCAAAGTTATTTTGAAGCCACTGGTGCTATTTTTATTTTGAAGCAAAAGGCCTTAATCCCAATTTTATTGCCAAAGTAGCAGCTCCAAGCCTCTACCCGTCAACTTACATAATGAATCTGACCACCATTTGCAGATAAAGAAACTAAATGAATCTGAATTCAAGAATGCCTTTTCCCGAGGTTATATATAAGGGTAAACACTGCTGCTTGTTTCTGCTTCAGTCCTTACAATCAGTTTACGTGGTTAACCATGCACATGCACCTTCTTCTCTGTAGGTGAAGGAATATGATGGCAAACGTGGACGCTCCTATTCATGTAGCCGAAGCCCAAGTCGTAGCCGCAGCAAAAGCAGGAGCCTAAGGCCTGTTTATTGTATTGTGGTGTCCTTGGGTAACCTTGTTGATAACTAACTTGTATTGAATATGTTAAAGTATATAAGTTTTACTTATATGGTGTCATTTTTTAGCCAGATTCTTTGGTCCGGGAGTTATGTAGTACTATCTTAAAGTTCAATAAAATATTCTTTGTTAAATAAATATCATCTAACTCTTATTTTTACTACTGTACACAGAGAGTATATGGTGTTTGTCCCAGTCAAGAATTTAGTAGGTTGAGTAGCAAAATAATACGATGGTAGTGTATGGAAAAAGTATTAGTTTCCAACTAAGGTTTAAGAGAGTATTTATTTCTTCTCTTTCACTGCAGAGTAAGCAAAATGATTTCCAAGATGACGATTTGCAGCCACTAAGCAAGCGCTCCTCTTCAGACAAGGTTTGCTCATTTATATAATGTTCGAAACTCACTGTGGTTGAGTAGGAATACATTATGTTATTGATGTTTACTATTGGTTGTGCCAATCTTCTGACATGTCTTTTATTATAAAACAAAAAAACTTTGATCCAGAGTGACAATGTGCAACATGGAAAGAAAAATTCAGCTGCATATTACGTCTCTACTATTTGGAACTCATGAACATGGTCGAGCATCAAAATAATATAATACGCTGCTCCTTTTAGTTTTGTTACTTTAATATTGTGATTTTATTTCTTCCTATTGGTGAATTACTAGACTCCAATTTTTTTATTGTAGGTTGATAAGATAAATGGATGATGCTATAGATGATATGTTGAATGAAGATGGAGAATGGTGGCATAGGTAGATGATTTTCATTACGTTTAGATTTCATTATGTTAGGAAATGATGTTCAAGCAAAATATTTATATTATGTCTTATGTGGATTGTTCTCTATGTAATGCAACAATTTTTTTTAATATATAAGTGTTTTTTTACCATGCTACAATCAATAATGATTTTTTTTTTTACTTTGGCTTCTACACACTTATAATCGGTGTAGCAACTTAATTATATCCGTTGCCAAAATAGCAAAAGTCATCCGTGTGTGGTAAGTACCAATGCTTTTATACGTTGTGACAATATAATTATATCCATTGTCAAAATAGTAAAAGTCATCCTTGCATGGTAAGTACCAACGCATACAAGTGTAGTTACAACCTAACTATATCTGTTGCGAAGTAGCAACGCCTTTTCATATCTATTACCAACGCTTGTTTATCTGTTATAATAGACCCTCGCAACGGCCTCAATGGCAACGCATATTAAATGCGTTGGTATAGACCGTAGCAACACTTATTTGGATTTTTACCAACACATATATGCATTGGTAAATAGGTGTTCATCTTGTAGTGTGTAGAGGTTGTATAACTTTACCCATAAGAGACGATCATCTCGTAATATCAACACGTTAGCGTAGATGTGTGACTAAGAAAATTATCATAATGCCTTAACAATGCACCACCCCTACACAGCTCTACCTGCTAAGGTTTCAACTGCCAGGGGCTACAACCTTGCCAGAGGCCCCCTCTTGCACCGTGTGGACCCCAATGGCTCTAACCACCCCCACATTCCACCAGATGGTGGAACTAATGTTGAGGCAAATCAAATTAATTATCTAAGTCGACACCATTATAGACTTGTGGTTGCACTATTAGTGCCCGAGAGGTCATCACAAGATTCGGTTCTTAATTGACTTGGACTGAGCTACAACATTACCAATCCCCATGCTCTTATCTGCACCCGTCCCACTTACCATCCGCCCAAGTCTAAAACAATTTTTGAGTTTTACTTCAAACATCTTTGCTAAGTTCAACATACCAACCATCTCCACCCAATGGCTACCCAAATCAAGTTTTGGTGATAGAAATGATGTCCGGGCAAATTAATGGCCACATGTCAATGTATCTAAGCAAGGCTAAGTATGACACTTTGATACATACTTAATGACTAATTAAGCTTATCATTATTCCTAAGGCAACAAAGGATAGTGTCCAAGATCAAGGAGGGGAATTTAATAGCTCACTTAATATTAAGGCTTTAACTATGAGCTAATGTTAACATAACTGTAATAAAAGCATAGCATGCAATTTTGTAATTTAAGACAATACAATTTGCATTCAAAATGCAGGTGCAAAATGATCAAAGTGATGACTTGCCTTGCTCAATGTTTTGGTAATCTTGGTCTTATTCTTACTCTTACTTGAATTGCTGCTCTTCAGGACTTCGAATTCTAATTATGCAAAATTAGATTGAATTCAAGAACACCTGAGTACAACCAAATGAAACCAATTAAATTCAAAGGAAATCAAATATTTCCAAAAGAATTCAAACCAATTAAAATAAATCCCAAAATTAAACTATTTGGTACCATGGTGTGGATTTGGATTTTTGGATCAAGAATTATTTGATTCGGAGTTAGGACGAGAGAGATCGGGCTCTCGGAAGATTCACCGGTGGAGCAATTACGAAAAAAGAGAGTAATCTCAGGAATAATTAATCCTCTTAGGTCATTTAGATAGGAGAGATTACGTTAACAGGTAGGATCTGTTGATCTTTATTTATTTTATGAATTGTTCTTCTATTAGAAGCGGATAACAGTGGGTGATAGATGGGATCAACTTGACTTTGATTTGTTTTTGGATTACTATAATTTCATCAAGAACACCTCATCACGACTTACACGTGAGGTCTAGTTCATTTAGTGATTTCCTTCTTTAATTCCTATTTATCAATGAAGTTCCATGAGAGTTAGGCAAGACCTACGGATAGTTACAAGGGTACACATGCGATAGATATAATTTTAACTAATCGGGTTAATTATAGATTTCATATCGCTGGGATCCCCATGACATATTACCATTTGAGGTTCACTTATAGGTTAATTGAATGATTAATTTGATGACTAACTAACATGTGGGGTCAGTTATTTAATTAAACTCCAAATTATTCCTATACTGGATATGTACCTAAGTGGCTGATAGGTCATATTAAGATTATGGTAATTAGTAGCTAATTTTAACTATACCACTAATTACTCATTAACCGTAATTGATAATTAATCAATCCTTGTGCTTAACTTTCGATTAATCTGTATGTTAAATAACAAGCATAATACTCTTGAGCACTTAAGCAATGTATATCAGCTCAATTATGGATCTTAACAAAAAAAAAAGCTATCGGTGTGAGGGCCTACATGTAAGTGACTAACGGTCTTTGGCCAGGACTATATGCCATGCTAATCTTCAACCTATGATTAATTTGTACTTAGCACTATTCCAACACAATTTGATCATTACCTAAATCAATTATCTAAGCTAATCTATAACTGGTATGGGTCCACTAATTAATTAGATATTACTGGCATTGTTAAATTACTAATTACTAACTAATGTGGAGCGCAGAGACAAACTCAAGATATTTTGACTAGTTAGTAGTTTTCATTTTATGTTTAATTGTGTGGGATCCGGCTATCATATATTATATTTAATTGGTATTTTTAAAATAATTAATAATGCCCTAGGGTCAACAATTGAATGGGACATTAAGTAAATTAATTATATTGCTTAATCAATTATTAAGATGGGCCCACATGTAACTGACAATCTCATTCTATTATAAAATTTTATTCCCAAGTTATTTATAGGTACACAAGCCATACTAGTGATTGTTAACTAAATATTAACTTTAGATGTTAATATGTGGGCCCTATGGGTCAAAGGCACATCAACGATTCCTAGTTGACCTTCAACTAAATTAATTACTTGTGGGGCTCATTTGTTGTGGACAATTGCATTCAAATAATTTAAATAAACTCCAAAATTCAAATTTTTGGTACTGTTAGGTAGGGTTTGAATTTAGAAACAAAAATAATTGAATTTGGAGTAAACACGAGAGAGAACGAGCTCTCTAAAGTTTAAATTCATAGAAAATCCCCAAAATAAACAGATGGGAGAGGGTGTCTCTCGCTAACAGCTGGGACCCACTGATTTTTTTTAATTAGAAATTCTTACTTTGACTGACAAGTAGGGCATAGGGTATTTCAATTTATTTTCCAGTTTATTTTTCTAATTGAAAAAAAATACAATCACTAATAGGTGGGGCCATTAGGGTTTGCATTTTTCTATTTTAATTATTTTTCCTAAAGAAAATTCATGAGTCATTGGCAGGTGGGGCCATAGTCCATGTGGAATCTATCCACGGGAACCGTACCTGGGCTGTGGGCCCACAAGTCTACGGACCGAGTCTAAACATTGTGTTTTAAAGGGTGGGCCCCGCATGTCATAGGCTCAGAACTTAAATTAGGTTCTAATTAGATTTTCTAATCGCCTCGAGCCCACATGTCGTACTAACACTAGCTAGTAATTAATCTATGTACTAAGTATGTCATTAACCGCTAATGATGTTGCTATAGTGCTCCCCACCCCTCAATTCCTACCAGAACAGGAGAGGTGCCATGGGCGTGCTCGGCAGTACCGAGAGCTCAGGGACGACCCGAGAGCCCCAAAACGGGTTGCAGCGGTACCAGCATTATAGTATAAGGCGGTGGTGGCAAGCCAGCGAATAATCCATTAAAGTGGCGCATGCATGAGTATCAGGGAGGTGGGAGGAACTCACTAGTGCAAACTGTGGAGGCGGCGACCCGGGCTAGCGCAACAAGTTTTACACATCGGCGATGCTGCAGAGAAAGATAGCCCAAGTGATGGGAAAGGATGGAGGAAGGTGTGGAGATGCTCCAGTTCAAAGGATTTGGAGAGAGGCTCACCGGAGCAAGAATGGCAGTGGCGGTTTTGGCGGGCGCGAGGAAGACGAAGTCGCTGGTGGGTTGTGGATGAGGAAACTCAAAATCAGTTGATGTGAGATGTAAAGGGTGCTCGGGGACACGTTTCGGCATGAGAGGATGTGGAAGGCGCTCACCGGAGAGGATGGAGTGGCGAGATTGGGTTGCAGCAATGTTAGGCGGCGCTCCACCAAAGTTGAGGGAGAATGTCAGGACCCAAAAATACAATGCTGGACCCTCTGTGTATAACGCGCTAGTCCAGGATCACGCTAGTGCATACAGTGTCAACATAGATGAATATCGATCCACACAAGATGAACAATAGAATAAACGAGTAATTTGAATAACAAATAACTGTTGTGACATTAAGGTCGAGCTTTACATTTATTAAGCCTCGTAGGGCTGGCAATAATGAAATAAGCAGCAGCGAAACAAATAACTTCAACGGGAACCCATCGATTCGCCACAGGCAACCGACTAGGATCAAGACATAGTGATCAGCACCTTCGTAGAACTCCTTCTCAAAAGCAGGCGAAGACTCCTCCACTTCTGTTGATTGATTATAGCAAGCATAAGTACACAACCGTACTCGCAAATCATACAACAGAATACAATGTATACATGGTGGCTTATTCCAAAGGAATGGTTTCTATGGTTCTTTTGCAGAAATGCAACATTTGCAATTGAATACGAATAATAGATTAAAACGTAATTCAAAACAAATAGACAATATTAATTTATCAATTGTTTTCACAAAGAACACGAAGCCTAAACAAATTATTCACACAGCCATATGACTTAGATCACACAGCTCCCTTCCCAAGTGTTTTATGAAAATCTAACCCTCGTGTGAAATCCCCGAGCATGTCCATGACCGCGGATGCGACTATTCGAATAGATTGTTTAACACTCTGCAGAGGTTGTACACTTTACCCACACGATATAACCAGTGTTGCAAGCACTAATCATAACAAAACGTTTCAGGAACTTCATCTCAAACATTGACACTCCTGATGTGTTTTACTGCCAGTACTAACCTACTGAGAAAGTTAGTCCGATACACACCGTTGTACTAGGAAGTGGCGAACCATCCCGTGATGTGATCTATCTGGTAGTCTACACCTCCACCCATCACTGAGCACCTAACCTACAACCTGAGTAGTCAATATCGAGACTCCATAACTTACCAAGTTAGGCCCGTCCCATACCAGGCATGTGGTCATATAGCTATGGCTCAATTCAATGGCGCACAAAGTTAAGTCCTTAATTGACCAAGACAAGACTTCTAATTTCTAACTACGCCACAAAGATTATCATTCTCATTCACAAAGATCCACCATATCACAAAGTATCCACCACTTGCCTCAGTCTAAATCCTTTCCCACCCTGTTGATTAAGTGCAACACATGCCACTAACGAGTAATGACACACAACACACAGCTTTAACACAAAGTTCTATAATCACTTAGTCAAATTCATATTTGCAACTCACATGAAATGATGACTCGTTGCATGGCTAAGCAATCTATTCATATCTAACCAACTCACGTTGGTGCTACAATAATACCAACTAAACAATGAATCAATCTAGGGTGACAAAAGATTATGATATAGCAATAGACAAGGTGGATATAATCAAATTGGATTAATAACTAAACCCAAAAGCATTTAAATAAATACTTAAAGTAAATGCATTAATTTGAGTCAAAGTAATTTTAAAAACTGGGTTCAACATGATCAAAGGTACAACTTGACTTGGAATAGATCCTGGCACTGGTCTTGGTCTTGATGCACTCCTTCTTCAAAGTTTCCCGAAGAATTAACGCCTACTCGCAAACGAAGTAAATAAACAAAATAAACAAATAACATAGAGGAAACAAACTCCAAAAATTAAATAAAAATCTCAGATAAATAGAGATTGAATTTAGATGAATTTAAAATTTTGATGGGCTCAAATGGAGTTTGGATGAAGCAGATATGGCCTTTGGAATATCTAATCTAAAGAAAGACCTAATTTGGAATTTCTGGAATTATCTGAATGATTTTTCCTATTGAAAATCTGGATTATGACGCATGTTGACGTCAGCCCTGGGATTTCTGAATTAAATTAAATTCAGAAAAAGCTACAGAGAATGACATGTGGGCCCTCGGTCCATGGACCGAGTCCATGCAATAGATTCACGGGTCTATGGGTTCATGGCTCACGGAACAGTATATCTAACAATGGGGCCCACTGTCATATACACGGTCCACCATAGACTAGATCTATTCGGGATAGGTTTGGGGTTTAGATCTGGTGCGCCACGCACGCACTCACGTGGCGGCTGACGCGACACCACATAGACGAAACATTGGCACAGGGGCTTAGGTGGCAGCTGAGGTGGACAGACACGTCGACAACCGACGGCGAGGGCTCGAGTCTCCATGGTCATCGGCGTTTGGCAGCGCTTCATCGGCGGTGGGTCGGGTGAAAAGGGGAACTCGATGGTGCACTCACGGGTGAAAAGGGTCAACTGAGTGGGTCGGCGGCGAGGTCGAAGCAGAGCTAGGGCTACAGCTCGTCGAGATCTGTTCCCTGGTGGCGTTCTGATGGAACGAAGGTGACTAGAACGTGGTGCAACTCCTCGCAATGTCAACTGTGCGGACGATGAAGCTTGGGCTGCAATGAAGGTGGAGCAATGGCTCGTCGGAGTTGGCAGTGGCGCAATTTCTTCTTCGAGATCAAGCGACGGCTAGGGTTCGGCGCTCGAGCTATGGCAGCTAGGGCTTGGATGCGAAGGCCGAGGGCTTGCTCCCCTTTTATACCCAGCAACTCGGGAGAGTCGAGGGCACGGAAGCCCAAAACGGCCGGGCGGCGGCGGAGTTCGAATCGCAACCGAAACGGAGACGATGAACAGTAGATTTGGTGGGGCCCGCTTGTCAGCGGCTGCAGCTCGGGCGAGTCCGCATCGCACACGGCACTGGTGTGGCTGACTGGTGGGGTTGGGTGCGGCTGAGCGTAGAGGTGAGAGTGGGACGCTGACATGCGGGGCTCGCATGTTAGTGGGAGATGGGGCGCGTGCGCGGTGCTGGGCTGCATAGGACTGGGCTGAGGAAGGAATAGGGATGGGTTTCGGCCCAAGAGGATTTTTGAGAATTTAAATACATTTTATATTTTATAAATAGAAGAAAAAGCAAATAGCAAATGAATTCGAAAAAATTCTAGAAAATATATCCAATCACATAGAATCCAAATAAAATAGTTTTGACAGTTGTTGATGTTGACATTAATCATATTAAATGGTTTTGACACTAAAGTCCATGTTAAGCTTGAATTTAAAAATCAAATAAAATCTCAAAGGTGAATTTTCCAACTACTAACTAAACAAAAAGATTTTAAAAGCTCAGAAAATTGGGATGTTACAATGAAGACAGCGTTCACGAGGGTCCTATGCACGAGAGGGGGAATGGATGGAGGGGGATGAGGTGGTGTTGGAGGGCATGATGGTGTCAGACGGAGCTCTCCAAAGCAACGACATGAGCTTGGGGTAGTGCGGCGACCAGGATAGATGAGCTCGAGCTCCATAGCTCTTCTTCTTGCTCTAGTGCTGGATGGAGGAGGGGAAGATGGGGAGAATGGAGAGGAGATGGCAAACACAGTGCGCGTCTCGCCTACGGGTTAAGAAGGGTGAAGTGAGGCGCGAGAAGTTGGCTCGAGTCAACAGAGAGAAGGGCGAATGACGCGCGAGTTGTTGTTATGCGCGGTGACACGACGACAGCGCAGGGAGTGGGCAAGGCATGCCGAAAAGACGTCGAGGAGAGCGGGAGTGGTGCGCGTGGTATTGAGGCGAGGACAATGTCGTCTTAAGCGGCGGCATGGCCACAGTGTCAGCGACGTGTGAGCAGGGCGGCGAGGTTTGGTGTGGCTGGCACATGGAAAGGGACGGCGTGGGCTGTAGTGTGGGGGAGGAGGGGAGTTGGGCTGCACGATCGGGAAAAAAGAGGAAGGGTTAGGCCGGCCCAGGAGAAAAAGAAAGAAAAGGAAAGGAAAAGAGGAGACGGGTTGGGCTGGCAAAAAATTGGCCTAGGCTGGATTTTGAGGTTTTATTTCTATTTCTATTTTTGAAAACTTTTAAATTCAATTTTTTTACTTGATGACTTAAATTCAGATTTCATTTTAAGCCGCCTTTATAATTCATTGATTTAAATTAGGATTGTATTTCATAAATTGTTTCTTGAAATTCAAAACTTGATAAAGATTCAAATAAAATCTAGAAATTCGAATAACACTAAAATGCAATAAAATGTTTTTAAAATTCACCCAATTTCATTCTTTGAATTTGTTTTACAAAATTTGGGGTGTCACATGGCACAACAACACAAATAGCAGCAGATGATGATCTGGTATCATATGAACTTCAGCTTTAAAAAAAATCTGGTATGAACTGTAGTCTGACCAGCATCTTCAATCTTCCAGATGATCACATAAACAAACCAACACTGTACTAATTTAATCCGATCAATCCTACAATCATGCTTCAATGCTTCTACCTTAGCTACACGAGCTGAAATCTTTCCTTTGTTTAATCATCTCTGGTATGCTAACAACTCAAACAAGTGATCGAGAAGTCACCACCTGAATTGGCGTGCTTGTCTTGCCCTGGCAGGAGTCGGCTAGAGTGACGCAAGATGAATCCAAATTATTCCTGCTACCACTCGGATTTCCAACGGATTACGCCACCGGAAACCTGAATTAAGATTGATTCCACTGGACGCCCAATCATTTCTAGGTCTTGAACTCATGATCCGATGGGCACTTTCTTTTCTTTTGTAGTAGGTAAGCAAGCCGTATGCTTCCAAAGTCGTTCCAAGGGTTGAACTGAGAGAGAGATTCTCGCGCTCCGCACATCGCTGTCCACTTGTAAAACTCGCCTTCTAAGTCTAAACATCCCTTGCGTTCAAGTCTCCTCCCTGCTGGAATTCCATTGCCCGAAATCCTATCCAGTTACTACCTTACATTACATGTCCATTCTGCAAGATAAAACCAGGAAGCCATGTGTGATGTATGAGTCTCTGAAATGACACGTTTAATTCAGAGTTAAGCCCAAGCTGTCAGAATCTCAGAGAACACTAATAGTAGCATATTACCGAGCTATTAGTTAGTAGCTTCGATTGGATCCTTGGCAAGTACTCCATTTGGTCTCTATCCACTCGAAGGCTTCTTCAGTTTGCCTCCCTTTTTAAGCTCACCTCCCCCTCTTTTGCCATCCTGGAAAGCCAAGAGATAACAAACCTCTCTCTCAAGTGTCCTAACTGCTTCTCTTCATCCTCTTCTGCTCTCTGAATCGAATTAAAGCTTCTGCAAATTGTGCTCATGGAAGGCTTCATCCCGTTCATCTACAGGGCCATTGTGCGGTACAGGAAGGAAAGGCAGGTCTGCTTCAGCGATCTCTTCTTCGACGAGCCGTCGCCGTCGTCGTACTTCCGTCTCCCGGGGGACTCCGGTCGTTACCAGCTGTTCTCTCAGACGTCGGTTGACTCTGATGCGGTCGGCGCGGTGCGGCGGTCTCTGGCGCACCGTCGGCGCCCCCAGGACCATGAATCACGATGATGGAAGTGCAGAGGGTGCAGAAAGGCAGGAAAAGAAATCGAAGGGAAGCAAGTGAAGACTTGTTTTAGGTAGTAGCAATGGAGGTAGCAAGTACATGCAGACTATGGTATGCAGATGCTGAGCAACTGCGAATATTAGCCTAAGTTGCAGTTTAATTATGTGTGCAGATTTTTCTTTCTTTTCTTTCAGCTTGTTATGATCTGTGAAAGCGTCGTGTTATGTGATGCATGGGTGCAGTGCATGTCCTCCCAAGGAGGATTGCACCTTAATTAGAGTGGATATTGTGTACAGTGCCATGGACTAATATGGCAACAAAAGGTGTGTACATGTACAAAGGCTTGTATGCATACATGCATGGGTGCGTAAAAAATTGTCAAGTGTCAAGGTAGAATGCATCCTTGTTCTTCGGTCGAAGTTGCTGCTGTTCTAAGGGAGGCGTCATTAGCATTTCAGCGGTGCTTGATCATTCGTTTTTTTTTAACCAATCTTGGAGAAATTCATGAAATCCTAATGCTTGAATAATACTAGTAAGGATGCATACTGCGACAGCACAGTAAGACTGGGTATATATCATGCGGTTTTCAGTTAAGAGGCCGTCTTGTTCTAGTCACGGATTTTTAAACCGGTTTTTTTTTTTTTACCGGGGATGGCCGGTAAGGCCGAAATAATAGTAAGCTTGGTTTGCCTCTATTTTCTTCACTTCTTTACCTTGGGAATCGTAGACTCGTGGTGCAGTTTGGAGAATTTGCTCCTCTCTTCTGGTGGGAGCAGTTTTTCCCAAGCTGAATTCACGAACCCATCCACATTGGATTGGTCTGCAAATATAACTGGAGGCCTATTGGAAAGTAGAAAGCATAAATCAAATAATCATAATGAAACTAATATAGATCAGGATGATCCTGAGTCTATAGTGTTTCAAGATATAGGGAGTGAGAAAGATCTAGAAGAGGGTGGTTTAGATGAATCCAATCTGGCCCTATTCTAGTTGGCTTCAGTAGGCAGGAAGAAAACGAAAGGAGGTTCTCCTGGTCTTTGTTCTGTCAAACCTGCTTTAAAATTCAGATTGAGTAGAAACAAATTCAAAGTATCGCATTGAAAGGAGTGATCTGGAATTGTAGAGGTTTAGGGAGTCCGCTGAAGAAGAGGTTTCTTAGGGAAACCATCTTAGACTTGAAACTACACTTTATTGGTATCCAGGAAACCATTAAAAGTGAATTCTCCCAGGACGAGCTGAATTATCTATGTGGAGATCGAGACTTCCATTGGATTTGGTCTCCTCCTAAAGGAAGATCAGGTGGGATTCTAGTTGGGGTTGATCTGAGTCTTTTCAAGGTGATTAATTCATCTGTGGAGGATTTTTTTTTTTTTGTTAAAGTCTCTCTAGACAAAACAAAAACGACAAGTTCAAGTGGGACTTGGTTGTTGTCTATGTTCCTGCACAAAGAGAGGGTAAGGAGCCCTTTCTGGTTAAGTTAGCACAAACTTTGAGAGAATCAACTTGGCCAGTCTGTATGGCTGGTGATTTCAACTTAATTAGGAAAGCTTGTGAGAAGAATAAACCTAGATGTTGTGGTAGATGGAGTTCTCTTTTTAACTCTATAATTGAAAATACTGGGTTGTTAGAGATTAGCATTATTGGTAGACACTTTACTTGGAGTAATGATCATGAAAACCCCACCTTTGAACTGTTAGATAGAGTGTTGGTGAGTACCCTATGGGAACAACACCACCCTCTGGTCTACACTAAGGCTTTACCTAGAGTTTTGTCAGATCATGCCCCTCTTCTCATAGATACAAGGGAGAGATGTCAACACAGTTTTGTCTTCAGATTTGAGACTGCCTGGTTCTTAAGGGAGGACCTCTTGAAGGTGGTCCAAAAAGTTTGGGAGCAACCAATTGGTAGGATGTCTCCTTTGGATGTTTGGCAAAATAAATTGAGAAAACTTAGGAAGGTTTTAAAAGGTTGGAACAGCAATGTAGAAGGCAAGTATAGGAAAAAGAAAAAAGATCTTTTGGCACAAATAGACTTGTTGGATAAGCATTGTGAGCAGCATGGGTTAGATGCTGCTAACAGAGCTTTTAAGACTCGTTTGGATGCCCAACTGGTAAAGATCTTAAAGGAAGAGGAATTGAAATGGTTTCAAAGGTCTAAGGAGAAAAATCTCTTACAAGGGGATAACAATACTAAATACTTCCATGCCAAAGCTAATGGAAGAAATAGAAAGAACACCATTTTTGCACTTCATCAAGATGAGGGTACTATTGATGGGGAGGAGAAACTGACTCGGTACATTACCAATTTTTATAAGAATCTATTCGGACATCCGGAGAACACTAGTATCCATTTGAACTTGGTTGACATCCCCCAGCTGAATGAGCAGGACAAGTTGTCCTTGACTCAAGATTTCAGCATGGAGGAGTTAAAAGAGGCTATGTTCTCCATGGAGGCGAATAAAGCCTCTGGCCTAGACATTTTCCTAGCTGAATTCTATCAGAGATTCTGGTCTTTAGTGAAGACTGATCTCAAAAACATGCTAGATGAGCTCTTTGTGCGAAAGCTGAACATTTCCAGACTTAACCATGGCATGATTTCTCTGATCCCAAAAGAGAAAAATGCAGATAGAATCCAGAACTTTAGGCCCATTAGCCTCTTGAATGTTACCTATAAAGTTCTAACTAAAGTATTAGCTACCAAATTGTCCAGAGTTATTGATAAAGTGATTACCGTAACTCAAACAGCTTTCCTCAAAGGCAGATTTATCATGGATAGGGTGTCAACATTGCATGAAAACTTGCACGAACTGCACAAAAAGAAACTGTCTGGGGTTTTGTTCAAAGTTGATTTTGAAAAAGCTTACGATAAAGTGAAATGGCCTTTCCTTTTTCAAACTCTTAGTATGAAAGGTTTCCCACCTCAGTGGTGTGACTGGATTTTAAAAGTAGTTAGTGGTGGGAGAGTCTGTGTGAAGGTTAACAAGAATTATGGCCCCTATTTCAGAACTTATAAAGGTCTCAGGCAGGGTGATCCTCTTTCACCTCTGCTGTTTGACCTTGTAGGGGATAGCTTAGTACTGATGGTCAAGAGAGCTCAAGGCTTGGGGTTGATTAAAGGTGTGAATTGTCATTTAGTCGATGATGGTCTAGCCATGCTGCAGTATGCAGATGATACAATCTTCTTTGTTCAGGATGATGTAGAAAGTGCAAAGAACCTGAAGCTGATTCTCTGCTTATTTGAGCATGTTTCAGGTCTAAAAATTAATTTTCATAAGAGTGAAATGTTCTGTTTTGGATCAGTAGGAATGATGCAAGACATTTACGAGGAAATCTTCACATGTAAGGTGGGAGATTTACCTCTTAAATACCTGGGGATTCCTGTGGATAGGAAGAAAGTTACAAATAGAGATTGGAAGAGGATCGAGGACAAGTTTGAGCACAAACTAAGTTGTTGGCAGGGGAAACTTTTATCAATAGGAGGGAGGTTGGTGTTAGTGAACTCATCTCTTAGCAGCCTTCCTTTATATATGATGTCCTTCTGCAAGATCCCGGTGGGGGTCATGAAAAAAATGAATCTTTTTAGATCCAGATTTTTATGGAATTCAGATGGAGGCAGGAAAAAATATCATTTGGTTGGTTGGCCAATGGTATGTATGCCTAAAGATCAGGGTGGATTGGGTATCCTAGACCTGGGAACTATGAATTTAGCTTTGCTAGGGAAATGGCTTTAGAGGTTGGAGAATGAGGATGGTCAATGGCAAGAGATGCTCAGGAGGAAGTATCTTAGTAAGAAAACCTTGGCTCATGTGGTGCCTAAGGCGGGGGATTTATGGTTTTGGAAAGGTGTGCTAGGGATAAGAAACTTATTCTTGTCTTGTTGTAAGAGAAAACTGCGAGATGGCGCTAGAACCAGATTTTGGGAGAATCTATGTCTTGGGGATGTACCTTTCTCAGTAAAGTATGCAAGGCTCTATAGCATTACCACTTCCAAAAATATTTCTGTAGCCAGGGCGATCCAGCAGGAGTTTAGAAATATCAGATTTAGAAGGGCGTTGGGGGAGGACTTGTTCTATGGAACAGGCTCCTAGCAGAGTGCAAGGGGGTGCTCTTAAAGGAGGAACGGGGTAGGTTGGTATGACGTTGGTCGCCTTCAGGGATCTTTTCTGTTAAATCTTTCTACAATGTGCTGAGGATGCAAAGTATTCATTTCCCACAAAACCTCATTTGGGTTGTTAAACTACCCCAAAAGATTAATGTCTTTCTTTGGTTAGTGCTGAAGCAAAGCATTTTGACCAAAGACAATCTTATGCGCAGGGGTTGGGTGGGGGACAAAGAATGTATGTTTTGTGGAGCCGAAGAAAGTATTACTCATTTGTTCTTGCAGTATCCTTTATCGAGATACATTTGGAATATCGTGAGTTGTACTTTTGGCCTGCCTAGCCCTCCAACAGATATTACTTGGCTATTCTCTAGCTGGGTAGTTAAGTTTGCTAGGAAGATTAGGAAGCTGGTGGTGGTTGATGTAGCAGTCATTTTGTGGAGCATTTGGAAAGTGTGCAACTTAGCGTGTTTCAATAAAATATGACCTGTGGAACCTATCTCAGTTATATATACTATTTGTCACTGAATTGAACTGTGGTCCCATTTATAGAAGGAAGAAGAACGGAGACTGCTCCGCAAAGGCGCTAGAGCAATTGGGAAGATTGCTTTTGAAGTTTTTGGAACTAGAGGCAGATGGGCGCCATGGACAAGCAGATTGGGTGATGGAAGATGTTAATATTCCCTTTTGGTTTGGGGCCTTGAGCTCCACTTCTAAAAACTTACTAGTCCTTTTAGGCTCAAGGCTGCTTGTTTAATGCATTTGTAATTGTGGGTGTAACCCAAGCATGTAATCTTGTTTAGCTTGTTCAATTTGTTAACTTTTTGTAACTATGTTTTCTTTTAATGGAAATAGGGTGCAAACCTATTATTATTAATAAAAAAAAAATCCATACAGACACCATACTGTTTACCTTTGCATTGGCGGATCAGGGTCCGACCAAATGCCGCCAATCACCCCACAGGAAACAAGCGGGCCTGAGTGCGATGAATACGCAAATTGGAATGTGTGCACAGGCATGGCGCCACGGCCCACGGCGCTGACACCGAGCGTTGCGCGCGACCCTCCAACCCTTCTTCACCGGTTTAGGTAGCAGCAGAGGCGTCTGTCTCCCCCGCAGGCCCTGCCCTCTCGGCCCGTGCCCCTGTTTCTTGACGCGAGGAGGAGGACAGGCGACGCCGTGGGGGCTCCCGGTCCCCGAATCCCCGCCCAACCTGTCGCTTTGTTTTTTCTTCAGGTAGTTAATTGGTTTGGTTCTCCACCCGATTCGGATGCTTTGGTTCCAAGATATGGGGGTTTAGTCGCAATCGAGCTGTTGAGTTGAATCCCCTTGGGTTTAGCGCTGCAAAGATTGACAAATGTCAGTGGATTGTAGGGGGCGTAGCGTGAGATCAGATGTTTGTTCTAGGTTGATGCTTCAGATTCTTTGATGATTCTGTATTTATTTATTTATTTGCTGTTTTTAATTTTTTTTTCCTTTCTTCAGATCGATTCAGCTATTGTTTGTGTTTCTCTTAACTAGTTAAAAAGATGGAGATGGTGGGAGAATAAATTTTTGCCTCATGCTTGAAATTTACTAGAGAGAAGTAGCAATGCCATGACTTGTTAGTTGTTACACTTGTATGTAGTGACCTTCCTAACTATATTTGATATGCCCTCGTAAAGTGAAAGGGATAGAAACTAACTTATAATAGACCAAGAATAACTGTATGTGTTAAAAAAGTTGATATTGCATCACTCAGTTCGTTGGTCCTTGCCTCGTCTCAGGACTTTGTTAATTTCTCATGTCAAATTTGGCTTCTTAGCAACTTAGTATTGCTGCACATAAAGTGAGTTTAGTCGTAATGTGATTTTGTCTTCTATGTTCTACTTGGCTTAAATGTTTTTTTTATTTGATTTCTGCCATATCATTAGCAGGGAGGGGAGCAAATAGTTCAACACGAAGGCTTTCATTCTTGTTGGAGGACGTGGAACTCGCCTTCGGCCTTTGACGATCAATATCCCAAAGCCACTCGTGGATTTTGCTAACAAGCCCATAATCCTCCATCAGGTATATGGACCCCGTAAATAAATATAAGAGAATCAGAATGCAATTTAGTAGAATATGTGGTTAGGTTCATTGTTTTGTTAAGTGTTTCATCTTTCTTTCAGTCATCATCTCAAAAGCAACGATTGGCACTCGGCAAAGAACGAAAAAGAAAACTATGGAGCTAACACTTTTCTTTGATCAAACCAAAATACTATATTTTCTTTATTTATGGAGCCATGCGTGTATTCATGCCATTTCCATAGCATCTGAATGTGCTGGGTAAAGTGGACTTCTGGCTATTCTTTGGTTAGTAGAATACTAGAGTCACATACTTTTTGCAAGTCTTATCACGTCATCATTTCCTAGTATTTTTCTTAAATGCATATCATGAACAAACTACAAAGAAATTTAACTAAGGTATATCCAAGCGTATAATGTTGGTGTTAGGCCAAGTTGCCAATGCCAACCAAGTGATTTGTTGATCTGATAACTGACCTGTATATCCAAGCCCATAATGTTAGCAACAAAGAAGTGATTCTTTAATCTGACGGGGGAAACATCTTTTTAGTTCAAACTGAAAATTTTCATAACTTGAGCAGATTGAAGCTTTGAAGGATGTTGGCGTCACGGAAGTTGTTCTAGGCTTCTAGCCATCAATTACCGTCCAGAGGTGAAGAGTACTCCTATATGGATCTTTTGTCATCTCAACTGGTCGTTTGTATTTAAGTTTTCATGCTGCAAGTGCTGCCACCGCTTTTTCAGGAGATGCTCAGCTTGTTGAAGGATTTTGATGACAAACTTGATATCAAAATCGCATGCTCCCAAGAGACAGAGCCCCTAGGGACTGCTGACCCTCTTGCTCTTGCCAGGGATAAGCTTGTGGATGGATCTGGTGAACCCTTTTTTGTCCTAAACAGTGATGTCATGTGAATACCCTTTTGCCGAGCTCATAGAATTTCACAAGACCCATGATGGTGAGGGTACAATCATGGTCACCCAGGTAAATCCTTGTTGGCACTGTTCAGGTGAAACCATTTTTATACAAACTGACTGTTCTGTTAAGCAACTGGGATGGTGGAAAGGTTTGTGGAGAAACCGCAAATATTTGTGGGCAACAAGATCAATGCAGGAATTTACCTGTCCCCATTGAACTAGAGCCAACTTCGATCGAGAGGGATGTTTTCCCTCGAATCGCCGATTATGAAACGTTGTATGCCATGGTCCTTTCAGGGTTTTGGATGGATATTGGGCAGCCAAGGGACTACATTATCGGCTTGCGACTCTATCTGGAATCAGTTAGGAATAGATCAGCTGCCAGGCTAGCTACCGGGGCACATGTTGTTGGAAATGTATTGGTGCATGAGACAGCCAAGATCGGAGAAGGGTGCCTGATTGGTCCTGATGTTGCTATTGGACCAGGATGTGTTGTGGAGGATGGTGTGAGGCTCTCCAGATGTACGCTGATGCGCAGTGTGCGCATCAAGAAGCATGCTTGCATTTCGAACAGCGTCATTGGGTGGCACTACACTGTTGGACGGTGGGCACGGATCGAGAACGTGAGTGTCTTGGGAGATGATGTCCATGTTGGTGATGAGGTCTACATCAATGGTGGCATCGTTCTCCCACACAAGGAGATCAAGTCGAGCATCCTGCAGCCGGAGATCTTGTGAGCCCTAGAATTGCAGTACATACACATGGCATACGAAAGTGCTTTTCTGGACTACGGTATCTTCTTCTTTTTTACCCTTTATTTCTTTCCTGGCGCCAACAAGCTGATGTGTCCTAAAATCTTCAAATTATTGCTCGTGTGTGTAATACTTGCATGTAACCCTGTTGGCGAGTGATTTTTTTAGTGTGCTAACAGTGACTTAGATCAATCCAATTTCAAGCTTTGGGATTTGTCCATAAGACAGCCTTCAGGTGTAATAGTGGATGTTGCTTCATTTATTGTTCCTTTTTTTGCAATATAAAGTGTAATAGCGTAAGGACACTGAATAAATTAATACCTCTGTAATTTGAATAGCCATCGTTTATTTGCCAGAAAGAACACTGGGAAATGTAGCCTCTGTGGTTGCCATCACTGTGCCGTCGAATGCTGTAATTGCTGCGTCAGTTTCTGCCGTGCAGGGAATTGCGTAGACACTGTACAGAAAAGGAGTTCCCTTGATGTCGTCTTCTCTTTTACATCTGGGCAATGAAGCCTGTCAGCCTCACCTGTGTGGCTGTGTACGCTGAACGGACCGGAATTTCCCATGCATGTCTATCACTCAGATGAGTTAGCGGTAGTGTTGTGTAGTCAACACGACGCAAACTGTTGGTGAAATTCAGAAACAACTCCATGATCTGAAATTGCTTGAATTTTCGTGGACAGCACAGCATGTAGCCATCACATCGTTACAGGTAGAAATATAGGACAAATCCTGATCAGCTCGAGTAGAAACTGTGGCGGAATTTCCCATGCATGTCTATCACTCAGATGAGTTAGCGGTAGTGTTGTGCAGTCAACACGACGCAAACTGTTGGTGAAATTCAGAAACAACTCCATGATCTGAAATTGCTTGAATTTTCGTGGACAGCATGTAGCCATCACATCGTTACAGGTAGAAATATAGGACAAATCCTGATCAGCTCGAGTAGAAACTGTGGTACATATTTGAAATGGAGAGCTGTTTGATTTCAGTGTGCCTGAAACCCTTAAAATTCTCAAAGGACGCTTGCAATCACCGTTAAAGAGTAGTAATAGTCCAAAGTGAACGGTTCTATGATATACAACTCAGCTAGAACGTTATGAGAGGTCACCAACATTACATCACATCATTCCATAACTATCAAAAGATAGTCGGATAGAGGTAGAAAGCTGCATGGCTAACACCAATGTAGTCTTCCCATTAACAATGAACACAAAGATAATGACAAGGCGATTTACGCATCAGCATCTCGAGCAAAGCTTTCATTCAGTAATTTTTAGGAAATGCTCACTCCATGGAGTTTACAAGTTCCCAACATTTCCAATTTTTTGGCCGTGTGGTTGTTACATATCTGGAATATTATCCTATATAAAAGCTACAAATAAAGGAAAACAGAAAGGGAGACACTATAAACAGAACTTACGCAAAATCAGAACGAAGCCAAGAGCCAAAACATGATAAGAGCTGACGTAGCACTTAGAGCCCAAGACAGAAAAGCAAATGCTGTGGCGAGTTCAAATCTCCCACAAGGGAGTTGGGGATACCTTCTGCAGAATAACACGTCCCTTTCAAAAAGAACTATTACACCACCAGCTGAGCATGATGCAGCGAATGACAGAATTGCAGTAACCTGCATTGCATAGATGGATTTCATTAGTGTTGCTGGAAGCACTGAATTAATTACGGAATGTGGTTAGATGGATGCCATCCTAGTGAACACAGGCATATATTCACACAATTTGATAGATAACTAATTCAAATAAGACTGTATGTCATGCACAGATCCGATATTTCTTCTATGTCAAATTAGTATGACCATTTGGCTGACACCAGGATGCATTAAGTGGAAAAAATAGAGAACATGAATAATTTCACAATAAGTACAGCAAGCCAAACTCCCTTGAAGTACAAACTTACATAAATTTAAGTGTGCAACGATAAACTATCCTAAAAAAAGAGCAATAATCAGCAAAAAAGAGCAATAATCAGCAAGAGTTTCCCAATCTACTGTCACTTTAAAATGTCACCCATGTAATATGTGTGCTTGCAGCCGTGCATGCATCTTGAAAGGGAGAGGGAGGGAGGAACGAAATCAGAAGATGATCATTAACATAGTAAAACTCGATGTGTAACTGCCTATATTTCCGTAGCATTGCAGCAAAAGAAAAGAAGCCTGGAATAATCATTTGATTTGGTTTTGTCATATAGTAAGTTTCAATGCTTGTCAGAAAACAGTCTAATGATATATGGTATGTTATAGTCAATCACAATTCACAAACAATGAAGTAGAGTACATGTAAAAAAATCAGAGAAGGTAGCTACATGACCAGAGTTTCAACCGGAGTTTTATCATTACCCAGTCTCCAACGACAAATAAGCTCACTAGAACGGCATTGTTGAGATCCCTTTTGACTTTAAGGGCATATCCATCAAGACATGCAAGTCCCAAGCTCCACAATGCTTGTAGTCCCATTGACGCAATCAAGTAGCTGAAATTTGAAAGCCACAATGAACTCGTTACAGGACTCAAAAGGCATCCTCCCCTTATTAATACCCTACTAAATACTAGCAAATAAGCCATGATTGCACTAAAGTTGTTATCAAATGTAGGAATTGCTAAGATGCACCACATATCTCACACGACCAACAGGCGACAGCATGTCAAACAAAAGGGGATTTTTGGACAGCATTCACCAATGCAAGCGGCATTAAAACCACCATTCCAATCTTCTCATAAGTTGTAACTTACATATTTTCTCAGACTACATGCATAACTGGAAGTGTAATGATTAACTTGATATCTTCTCAATTAACTTCTTATCTTCTCAAAACTTCTTAGATTATGTAACCAACCATCCCAACGAAAGCATAGTTGCAGTGGAAGGCTAGCATTTCTGCAATTCTACTCACAAATTAACAAAGCCCCTAGTAAATTATCCATCTCTCACTCCACTAAAAGAAAGGCCACTCGTGAATTACTTACAACATATCACGGATTCACGACAAATGATTCAGGGCAAAAATGGTACTCCTCACTGCGCCCCAGCCGAAATTCCCCGCCCAAGGTGCCATCTAATACTCGCATTGTTCCATGAGAGTCCAACAGCACTGCACAGATCAACCAACTTCCCGCCTAGGGTTCGCAAGAACAAACCCACCCCCAAGAACACCCCGCCCCCCAAACCAACAGAACACGAGGCTATGCGACGACGGTACCAGAAGGCTGTGTAGCCGGCGAAGCCGAGCGCGGACGCCATGACGCTGATGGACGCCGCGGCGAAGGCGGCCTGCCCCACCCGTAGCCACAGCCCGCCCCACGTCCCGGGCCTCCCCACCAGCTCCCTCATCTCCGCGGCTCCCCCTCTTCCGCCCCACCTCTCACGTCCCGCCGCCGCCGCCGCCGCCGCCGCCGCCCCCTCAGCGGCCGCCCCGATCGGCCATGCTCGCGCGGGTGGATTGCTACCGCCGTTAATCTGATCGGGTCGGTTGGTTGGTTGGGTAGGTGTGCCGTGCGCAGTTGGGAGGAAATCGCACTTAACCACTGGCTTTAGGTGAGACTCGAGGAGGAGGGGATTAAGAAAAGTGAGGTGGGGGAACGAATATTGGACGGACGCGACGCTGGTTGGCGCCACGGCGGGCGGCGGCAGAGTTGGTGCGACGCTGACGCGCGCGCGCGGGTCCAGCCGCGGATCCCAGATGCAACGCAACGCAACGCAGACGACGCGAAGAAAAGGCAGCGCGGTTGCTTGCGTTGGTGGTTTCTGAATTCTGTTCGATCTGATGGTTGGGGTTAGCCGAGAAGGTGGGAGTGAGCAATCTCTTGATAAAGTTTTCTTACAGGTTTATTAACCGCCGGCCGTACTGCAGACCTTTGAGAGAGAGAAAAAAAAAGATCGTGCAATGAGGTGTTCTTGCGTGGATGTGATTAATGGATTGGAGTAGGAATTACGCATGATCAAAATTTCTATAAATGAGGAAGCAGGAAGCGAACTTGCTCGCTTGGCTGGCTGCAGCGTCGACCTAGTAGTCCACCTGGGCCCGAGCCTTTGACTCGGCGCTAGGTGTCTCACCAAAGCTGTCTTAGGGCACGCGATTCATGGGAAGGATCTTGAGGATCTGATGGCACAAAGGAGCTTTAGGCTCTCAACTCGTCACGGTTCGAGCGTTGTTCCTGTGGACGCTTTCAGAGATTGGGTGCTTCTTTTTCTTTAATGTGGACTGGATGGGCTTGATCGGGTGTGAAAACGGTTAAGAAACTGGACCCAGGCTGGCAGTCCTGAGTCACAATGGGCTCCTCATCCATCAAGTAGTCTATATAAAGGAGGAGAGACTCCAACCATTGTACTACCGTTTACAGAAAAGCAATAAAAAGAAGTCAAAAGTCCCCTCATATCTCTGTGTTCAATCTACTATTCTATTCTTGTGTTATTGAATTGTTCTTACGATTCTGAGTTTGTCTACGAAGTAATCGCTCGGACTAGACTCGCCTACGACGGTTCCTCAACATGTTATCAGTACGATCGACTCTCCTCGGATCGAAAGGTAACCGTCGAAGAACGACGTTCGTAGATCGAATCGTTTTTTTTCTAGATCGCTTTCAATTTCGCAATTGTTGCTTTCTAGATTGTTGCTTTCCAGCAAGCACCGCCGCCTTCCTCCACCGCGACCAAGACGTTCATCGCTCGGCTCAACTGCCGCCCGCCAAATCCGTAGATGCACAATGGCCGAAGCCGCCGCCGCGCGTACACGCAACACCAGAAGCGCCATGAACGCTACCGAGCACCGATCGACTTCGCCAGCCAGCGTTAGCGCGTTCAAGTCGCCCATCGCCGCGACGCGCACCGGCCACCCGACGCCGCTAGACCCGTGTCAAAAGCGCCGCCGGCATCACGGGCTCGCCCACGCGCAATCCCACTGGCGCCACATGCGCCGCCACGCGGCCAGAACCGCACGGCGCCGCTCTCTGGCCGCCCGTCGCATGCGTTTTTCCCCGGCCTGCAGCCGTCTTGCACCGTGCCAGCTGCCTCACGCAATGGAAGGCCGTCGCCAATTACACCCCGCCCCCACACTGGCCGCCCCACGACACCACCGGCCCCCAACCCGTGTCGACCGCCTCGTGCCGCCTCGGCCCCACGTGGACACGCGGGCCCTCGGCTTCTGCAGCCACGCCGCCGTCCGACGAAAGCATGCCGCGTCATCGACGACCTGCAACCGCCACCGTCGAAGCCGCACCCGCACCATGCGTCGGTTTTTCTGCCGCCGGCCTCGCAGGTCGCCACATGCCATGCTCCGTGCTGCCACGCTGGGTCGCCGCGTCGCCGCACTGACCCGTCGCTCTGCCAATGAATCGTTTGCACGCGGGTATGAGCCGTCGACCTCGCAGGCCACCGCGCATCGCGCCGCTCCGCGCCCACCGCCTCGCGCTAGTACGCGCCACCACCACGCAACACAGGGGTCAGGAAAACCTAATCCCCCCTGTGCTGTCCTTTTGCCTAGCGAAGCGGGCCGAACAAGTTATGTTCTGATATCTACAGTATTTTATTTATGTGTTGCTTCCTTCCTGCTGCATATTAATAAAGTACTTATCGGTGTTTTAGAACCAAACTTACGTAAAGATTGTTTGATTCGGGGGTTTCCCTAGGCTCAAAATCACGCAGAGGGGGAGACAGGGGGATTTTTATATAGATTCGGGCTTTCTCATGGGAGAATAACAACCCTACTCCTGTGTATATGTATTGAGTATGCTGGATTACAAGATCAAGAGAAAGACTAGAGTATAATGTCTTGTGCTCCTGATTGCTTCTGAATTCCCCCCTGATTGTCTTGATGATTCTGCCTTTTATACAGTCTTCGAAATGTGCCGCTGTATCACCAGTCTAAAGACCGCCTTAATGTTCCAGATCGTGGAGCCGTTATTGGAGGTTATTGTGGGAGTAGTAACGTTCCCACATTGCTAGGAAGTTATCACCATAACAAAGGAGTTAAATCGTGCCATTATTCCAGAGAATAACAGCGTAATTGGTTGATCATATCCTTGGATACGGTACAGAAGATTTCCTAGTCGATTAGGCCCACATGTCTGTGAGCCCTATCGACTAGGGACTGGTTGTAGAATAACTTATGACCAGGTGGTGGTCATAGAAGAGCTTATGACTACAGACTGATCATAGTAGAACTTTTGATCACGTTATAGTCATAGAAGGACTTACGACTATAAGGTGGTCGTAGGAGGACTTACGACTATAGGGTGGTCGTAGAAGAACTTACGACCTCCAGCTTCTTCCTTATGAATATTAAGGGGTATACTCAAAAACTATATGACGTCATTATTATCCATAATATGAGTTACAGATAAATAATTAAATGGGGATTATTAGATCCTCATCATCTAGCCACCCAACTTCAAGTGAAAATAACTTACTTGGAAAAGGAGTTGAGATGATCTTACGATCAGCAAGTGGTCGTAAAATAATGGTTGAAGGAAAAACTCTTCGGTTGGAGTTTCATTTGACCAAAAATTAACTTGGTTAAGAAGGTTGTGGAGAGACTTACAACTTACAAGGTGGTCGTAGAAGATCTTACGATCACATAGTAGTCGCAGTACAGTAGTCGAAAGTAAATTCTTTCCGATTGTTGTTACTTTTGACCAGAAATAGACTTGGTCAAGAAGGTAATTTCGCTTGAGTTGTGAAGACAAGCTCGGTTTTCTCAAGCAGACAAATCTAAGAATCTGAATCGACTCTCACAGACCTGTCTGTTGGAGCAGTTCCTGAAGCGGTGGTAACCGTTGGGTCGCCACGTCTTTAACTCAGACGTGTGGTTATAAATATTCACCGTGCTCGCAAGTTACACCCAAATAACAGATTATAATGCATGCAAGATATAACAAATGAAGGCTTATAGGGTTATCTGTGCAAAAGCAATATTTGACAATTTAAATACAATACTAAGTTCCAAAAGATCAAATTTTACAATAACTAAAGTTGAGTTTTAATTGAATTGATAAAGATAGTGTAGGCACCCATCCTTGACAAAACTGTTTTACAAAACCTTTTGAAAACAAAATCAAAGTCTAACTTGGAGTGGCTTTGCTAAGCATATCCATGACCATGGACACGGCTATTCGAATAGTTTGTAACACTCTGCAGAGGTTGTACAACTTTACCCACAAGAGATAATCAACTTTTAATGTCCGTCTGGCACACTTCTGAAGGTGTGCGACTAAGTGATTATCACGAGACCTGTCGGTGTTTTAGAACCGAACTTACGTAAAGATTGTTTGATTCGGGGGGTCTCCTAGAATGGAATCACACAGAGAGATTGACACGGGGATTTTTATACAGGTTCAGGCCTTCTCCGGAGAGAATAAGAACCCTACTCCTGTCTGTGTGTGTATGGTATTGAGTATATTCTGAACAATCAGGGGAAAAACTAAGACTATTACAGATAGTGCTTGTATTCCTGATGGCCCGATTACCCCTCCCTTCCTTTCTCTGATTGTCGCCTTTTTATAGTACGTGAAGGAGCGGAAGCATTACTCCAGTGGAGCGGCGCCTCATCACATCCCGTAACTGACGACGCTGGTAATAATCACCGTGTATTAACTCCTCCACGCCGCTCAATGACTATATACCGTAGATAATGGAGTATTACGTGCCATTACTTCGCAGAGTAACAACAGATGATGACCGCTTGAATCCCTTAATCAATAAGGCCCGCTTGTCTCGTAGGTTTAATTGATCATAAGGTGGTCGTGGTGACCTAGTCGTAGAAGAACCTACGACTATGAGATAGTCGTAGCAAGACTTACGATCGTGGGATAGTCGTAGCATAACTTACGACTATGGGGGTGGTCGAGAAGAACTTACGACCACCCATTAGGCTCTTCCCCATAATATTAAGGGGTATACTCGGTGGTCCACATGACGTCATATTTACCTATAATAAGGATTATAGATAAAAGATAAAATGAGGATTATTATATCCTCGTCATCTAGCCCCCCAGCTTCAAGTGAAAGCAACTTACTTGGTAAAGGAGTTATAGATGGTCTTACGACCACGAGAGGATCGTAGAAAGATAGTCGAAGGAAAAAACTCTTCGATATTATTGTATGTTACTTTGACCAGAAATATGCTTGGTCAAGAAGATTACCTACGACTATCAAGTAGTCGTAAAAGCATTCCTACGATCACGAGGTGGTCGTAGTATAGTGATCGGAAGAAATAACTTTCCGATTATCGTTTCCTTTGGTTGAAAAAATCTAACCAAGGAAGTAATTTCGCTTGAGGTGTAAAAGCAAACCTGATTTTCTAATGCACATCGGGAATCTCAAACGACGCTGATTAGCTTTGTCTGTTGAAGCGGTTCGAGACGGTGGCGACCCTTGGAATGTCACGCCTCGGCTCAAGGTACTGTGATTATAAATACCTACCGGGGTAAAACCTAAGATCTTACTTTTCCCCAAATCATTCTATTGCTCATCAAGTTCTTGTCTTCTCCGCCACCAACTCGGTCAAAAATCTCCTCTTTCGAGAAAAATGGTCGGAGAGTCTCCGAATGGGCCGAAGCCTGAGATGGATATGGCGAAGATGGAAGCCCTTGTCAAAGCCGAAGATTCCTAAGAGCATTCTTGTGGAGTGGTTCCCGGCGAACAAGCAGCAATGGCCGTCGGGGGAGGATGGACAAATTCCGCCTTCGAGCGCATCTTGTGAGTGTGGTCTACGATTGCCTGCTCACCCCTTTCTTACACTTATACTCGAGCATTTTGGAGTGGAATTGGTGAACCTTGGTCCTAATTCCATCACAATGCTAAGCGTATTTGTATATCTGTGTGAGGCGTAACTGGGAATTCCAACGGATCTTGAGCTTTTTCAAGATTTCTACTAATGGCTCGCATGTCTGGGATAGCCGAAGTTGTGGTCCAAGCTCCATGACGGGAAGTCAAGGAGTATATTCAGATGTGCACTCGGTCCTCATGGCGTGCTGGAGGAAGAGGTGGTTTTATTGGAAAGTCACCTCGAAGACATCTTACCTTCAAGGAAGGTCAAAAGAAAGCTTCTCGATTCGACTCCCAGATGTCGGTCGAATCGCCCCTATATTCAAGCCATCAAGGATTTGAAAGTAGAGGGTTGATGGATGGCATGTGGTGAAGGATTTCATCACACGTCGAATTAGTCCTTTGAAGAAACGAGTGCCTCCTATGTGGAGGTACTCGGGGCCAAAAGACCCGACCAGGGACTACGAGGGAGGTAAGTAGTTTTTCAACTTAGCTCTCAGTTTGGTCTTCTTCAAAATTGTCTAATTTAATATCTTTATCTGTTTTATACAGATCTTTCACAGACAGAGATTGACGTTCAAGTCAAACTTGTTTGTGAGAAGCCCCTACCACCTAGTGTGGCAGTTCCTCAAATTCTTGCGGTTTTATCCGCAGAAGAAAAGGTTGAGCGCCTAAAGGTAATCAAAAGTTGATTTCATCCTTAGGACTTCATAGTCATAGAAAGACTTACGACTAGGTAGTGATCGTTGAAAATCTTATGATCAGGGATATGTCGTAGAAAAGCTTACGACTAGATACTGGTCGTAGAAAAACTTACGACTAGCAATTGATTCTTCTTTCTTTTTACAGAAAGTAGGCATGGAAAATCGCCAGGACGACGAAGAAGTCGAACTGGTAACCATTGGCCTTGAGGGCAACAAAGTGAACAAGGGCTCATCTCCTCCGACAAAAGGCGCCGACTTACAAGAGTCGCCGACAAGGAGGATCAAGCTCAAGTTCCTTTATTTCGACGAGGTCCTCAAAAAATCTGCAAAGACACACGCCGCAACAATAGCCGAGGTCGAAACAAATTAAATTGAGGAGGATGAAGAACCTCTTGCGCAAGGCCCGTAAGGGCAAGGGCACGTCTTCAGCAGGCCGAGACCGAGCGGGCTGCAGCTAAGGAGACCGAGGAGGTCGAAGAACCTCCTAGGCATAAAGTCCACAAGGCCAAGGTACCTTTTTATTATGACAAGAAAGCTTTCACAGTTTCTGCCACTTCTAGATTTGTCAAGCAACTAGAAAAGGAGAACTGGAAGGAGTTTATGTCTTTTGTGAAGGACAACGTTGATCCAGCCGAGCCTACCGTTGAGGGTAGCGCTGCTCTTGGAGTGATTGAGACCGATCTTGGCCCTCCGGAAAGTCAGGAGACCAGAGAGATAGTCCCTGTTCAAGACTCACGACCAGACGTGGTCGTGACTGAACCTATTCCCCAACTTGAACTACGACCAGACGTGGTCGTAGCAAAGAAGTCGAAGAACCCTTCCATCGGGAAGATGGCTTCAAAGTTTCTGATCAAGTCCAGGATGCAGAGGTATGTGAAACAAGCTAAAGTGTAAGAACAGCATTTACCTTTTGCTTTCCACAATTTGACTTGCTATCCTTTTGTTTATTTTAGCTCGACTCGTTCAGCCCCTATAGTGGTTTCTATCAAAAAGCCCATTGCAGCCTCTCCAGCGATTGAAGAGATGACAACAGAGATGGTCGAAGGATCATCCACAGCTCGGGTTATGGAAGAAGTCGTGGCTCTCAAGCGGTTGTCACGATCGTGAAGTTGTAGCTATGGCCACCGAGGCGCCGCCATAGTTACCGAGGTGGCGTCTTCAAACACCGAGGTAGCTGCAATGACCACCGAGGTTGCGGCTACTACTATCGAGGTAGCGGCTACAACAAATGAGATAGCCACCATGACCATCGATGTGGTCGCGGGACCAGAGAGGTCAGAGAAGCTTCGCCCAAGGTGGTGATGTGCCGGACCACCGCAAGGGAAGGAAATCGTTGCAGACCTCCTTCCCGGTACCCAAAGAGAATTTACAATTTTTAATCAAGATGAGGAATACTTCAACTTCGCTCGATTTCTTTAGCCTCTTCCATAGTGGGGTCTTCGCCTTTAGATCGCCACCGAGTCCCCACCCCAAAGACATTCCCAATAGAGGAACACTTTTGATAATGAGCGCTTTGAGAAGGTTTGGTGGGACCAAGTTGAGAGAGTGGACGAGTGAAGCACCCAGAGTCGGTTTACTCGATATTTGCTCGATCAACCATGAGTGTAAGTATTTGATGATACTTATGCATACAGGTATAATCTTCTCTTATTTCTCACTGTCTTTTCTTTTGCAGAAAGCCATAGAACAAATCGCCATTGTCGGTGAGTATCATTGACAACTTCTAGAGCTACGACAGGAAAAAGAGGAACTCTGCAAACAGGCAGAGAGGTGGTAAGTTACTATTTTTCATAGTCGTTTTCGACTTGACTACTTATATAGTGCTTACAGGGTTTGTCATGGAAAAACTCACGACTATATGCTAGTCGTAAAAGAATTACGACCGGATGTTTAGTCGTAGAAGAACTTACGACTAGATCCATAGTCGTAGAAGAACTTACAACTAGATCAATGGTTGTAGAAAAGCTTACAACCGATTTAATAATGTTCATGTCCACTTTTAACCTTTTACAAAGTTAAACACGATGAAAAGACTCTCGCCGACTCGCCGATTATCAAAAGAGGAGTCGAGAGTTACTGAGAAAGTAGAATTTCTCCGAGGAAGCTTAAAGAAGCTAACTCGCAACCGAAAGGGTGCGAGGAAAGGATAAACGAAGAAGTCTTGAACTTAAGATCGCTTATGTTTTCGATCTTTGCCTGACTGTTACTTCTTTTAGGAAAAGAAGATGATATGAGAAAGCTTCAGAATGAAGTCCAAAATAAAACTTTGGTCATTCACGAGATTTCTCGTATCTCCAGAGAGAAAGATGAAGAAATTACGAGACTAAAATCCCGAAGATCAGGTAAGCAATTCTTTACCTGCAATCTTTTACGAGCTCTTTCCATATTCTCACTCTCATTTATTTTCTAGAAATAGAACTCGAACTGGGAAGGCTCGAAACTGAGCTCAAGGACAAAACCATGATTTACAATGAGACTGTCCGCATTGCCAAAGAAAATGCGGAGGAGATTAGATCATGGGAGAAGAAGCATGCTGAGACTGTTACCTCCCATGATGAAGAAATCAAGAAATTGGATTCTCGACTTGCAGGTAAGGAAATCTTTTACCTGTAATTATTTTTGTTTTCTTTTCCTCTAGAAGTTTATTTTTGCTTGACCGGTCTTATTCTTTTTGAGCAAGCGGTCGAAAACAAACAACTCGCGAGGCTTCGACTGCACTCCAACAGAGATGGAGACAATGAAGATTAATTTTCAAAGCAAAGGTCACGCTCAACAACGATTTAGTGAGCTACATCGAGGAAAAGCTCCTCAAGATGATACGATGGTCGCTCACGTAAGTACAATTGGGGAACAAGTCGGCTTTACAAGAACTGGTGACCACTCAAGACCAACCAAATCGAATCGATAAAGGAGGCGGTCGGTTGCGATAAGTTATGCATTGGCAAAACTTAAAGCTCATGACCCCAAATTTTAATGTTCAACCAATCGGAGCCGACTTCGATCGCCTCAAGCGAAGCAAGTCGTCGATTGAAGAAATGCAATCGATTGGCGGAAGGTTTTGAGGAAATGCAAGCTCGGCTCTCCTCTTCTTGAGTAGTTTGTAACAAACCCGAAAAACAATCTTTTGTTGATGTATTATATAATCCATCTTGTTTCCTGCAAATCATCTTGTCGAGTAGTTAGTAACTCAAAAGATAATTAACGAAATGAAAGACTAAGAATTGAAGTCAAATTAATAACTTTATCCTAGCCCCCGACTATTTGTTTAGTTTGTTTAGACGAACTAAATAAATAGTGTTAAAAAGGGTTTCGAAAAGCAGAGAGGTTTGTTTAACTTGTTGTTTTTATCACAACCGCCATGCAATCGGGTCGTAAAAAGTGGAAACGAATCGACACTAGGAAGTTCCTTCTAGTGGGCAGGACCACGTGCAGAGAGGAAAGTCTTCGACTAGGTGATGTTACCATCTCTGACTAGATTATTTAAGTCGAGAACAACAACTTGAGTTAAACAAACATCCAGAGGACTTCAAAAAATTCATTCGCCCTTCTTTGGAGGACTCGATAAGTCTGTCCTGATAGCAAGAGTAGGAAACTGAACGATGCTAGGAAGTTCCTTCTAGTGGGCAGGACCACGTGCAGAGAGGAGAGACTTCGACTAGATGTGTTTCTTCTTCCGACTTAGTTGAGACGAATCGAATACACCAAAGGCAGCTGAATAAATCTAAAAAAGTGCACTCTGCTTAGAATATTTTTCAAAAGAATGGAAGAAATAATCTAAGGTGAAAGGAGTAGGCTTTCAAAAATTATTTCGACTAAATAGAACCCGAGCTCTTTGTGTTGGCGGCAAAAGGGAGTAACGAGTCATTACTAGGAAGCTCCTTCTAGTGAGCAGGACCCACATGCAGAGAGGAGAGGCTTCGACTAGGTGATGTTACCTGTCTTTCGACCAGTGTAAAGGAAACTGGGTGTTTGGAATATAGTCGAAAGATTATAAAAGCACTACTCAAAAGTAAGACAATAGAGGTAGAGAGAACCTGAGTCTTTATTGTCTGAATGATGGGTTACACATAAAACTTGCATAACTGGTCGATGTTCCAAGAATTCGAGAGAATCTGGCCGTCTTCCATTGCCAATCGTCTGACCACTCGGACGAGTAACTTCGACCACTGTGTAAGGACCTTCCCACTTGGGAGAAAGTTTGTTCCGATTAGACTTGGATTGGCGAGTCTCAATACCAAGTCACCTACTGAGGAGGTCATGAGGTTGGATCTTACGATCGTAGTATCTTCGCAGGCTTGTTGATAGACCGCCGAACTAATTAGGGCTGGTTCTTCTTTCTTCAAGTAGATTAATATCATCTGCTCGAAGTTGTTCTTGGTTGGAGTCTGTGAAAGTTTCGACTCGTGTTGATCAGATCTTTAGTTAGGAGGAAGCATGGCTTCACTTCAATACTAGAAAGAATGGTGTTTCACCAGAGTCTGACCGTAGTTATACTAACAGCCCATAATACTGTAGGGTAGCTCTTGTACCCAAGCCCCGAGCGCTTGATGAGCTAGTCAAGACTCGGTCTTAATTCCTCTCATTATTTGGCCGCTTGCACGCTCGATCGCCCCATTACTTTGGGGATGGGCTCTGTACATAACATAACTTGGTACCCAACTCGTCATAAAATTCCTGAAATTTTGCGCTCAAAATTGCTTACCATTATCTGTAATTATTCGACTCGGTACTCCAAATCGAGTAATTACGATCTCATCATAAACCGTTTTGCCGCCTGTTGTTATCGATCCACGAGTTCGGCTTCAATCCATTTTGTGAACGATCAATAGCCACAAAAGGAACTCAAACCTCCGGGCTTTGGGGAACGGTCCTAGGATATCGAGATCCCTGTCGCAAAAGGCCAAGATAGAGGTATTGTTTGTAATGCTTGATTTGGTTGGTGTATCACTCTTTGTGAAACTAGCATCGACACACCTTTTAACCAACTCTTTAGCATCGAAGGGTCATTGGCAAGAAAACCTTGTCGAAAGGCCTTCACCACCGCCGCCTCAGAGGAAGCATGATTCCCACAGATGCCATCATGTATGTCGTGAAGAAGTGTTAATCCTCGCTCATGAATGCATCGCATGAGCACCCCTTTAGTACCTCGCTTATAGAGGACTCCTTCCACCAAAGTATACATTTTGGCTTTTCGGGATAAGCGATCCGCCTCGAGATCGCCTTCGTCATGTAACCCTTTCAAGATATACATAGATGGGTGTCATCCATGTATCCTCGTATTCTAGAGAGGTTGTCTCAATAGGAGGTGTTTCGGTTCGTCGACTGCAGACGGCTCGAGTTGTTCCAAGAAGACTCCTTTTGGTACTTCAAATCGGGAAGAAGCTATTCGAGCAAGTCGGGTTCATGCGAGGAAATTATCCTTCGAGGGATGAATTGTGCCTCAAACCTAAAAATACTTTTCTAGCTTACGACTTCCGATAAGTACGAGACATTGTCGGATTAGAGCACCGGTACTTTTTTCCGACTTGATTCACGACTAGTTGAGAGTCTCCTCTCACAAGTAGTCGGCGAATCGAGAGCGCCACGTCAGATGCCAACTAGCAAACCTTCAGATTCTCGCCACGCTGTTAGTGGCCCGAAAGTTTAATTGTATGGCATACTTTAAGGTCTCTCCAAGAGGAGATACCAGACCACCTCCGATTTCGAGCCACTTAAAGTAAGTGACCCGTCAGTACATCGCCCATCGGTCGTGGGAATCGATCGGGATCTGAACAAGTGCAGATTTGTCCATTCGGCGACAAAGTCCGCCAAGATCTGGGATTTAACGGCCGTTCGGGACACGAATGGATGTCGAACTCCCCAAGTTCGACCGACCATTTTGCCATGCGCCCCATTGTTTCCCTATTGTGGAGGATCGCCCTAAGGGAAACTCGGACAAGACTGACTAGTTTGTGCTTTGAAAATAATGCCGCAGCTTCTCGAAGACATGAGGAGGGCATATAGAAGCTTTTGGACCGAGGGTAACGCCTTAGGTCCGTGCAAAACTTCACTTACATAGTAAAGCGGTCGTTGTACATTTTCACGTTCTACGACCAAGATCGCGCTTATCGCCTGTGTGGCGTGGCGCCTAGGTAAACTAAGAGCGTTTCTTCCGCCTCGGAGAGACCGTAATAGGAGCACTCAGAAGGTACCTCTTGACATCCTCAAAGGCAGCGTTTGCCTCTTTCGACCACTCAAAACCATCATGTTTCCTTAGAAGTTTAAAGAAAGGTAGTCCCTTTTCTCCCAGTCGTGCGATGAAACGACTTAAAGCCGCCATGCACCTAGTGAGTTTCTGGACTTCTTTCCGTGTAGTTTGAGGGCGCATTTGTAAAATGGCTTTTATCTTTTCGGGATTTGCTTCGATTCCTCGTATAGACACTAGGAATCCAAGCAATTTCCCTGAAGAGATTCCAAATACACACTTCTCAGGATTAAGTTTTAAGCGATGTTTTCTGAGATTGTCGAATGTTTCTTGCAGGTCAGTAATATGATTAAGTCTCTTGATGCTTTTAACAACTAGATCATCAACATAGGCCTCTAGATTTCAGCCTAATTGAGATGAAAAAGTTGCTTGCATCAAGCGTTGAAAAGAAGCGCCGGCATTTTTTAAACCAAATGGCATTTTGACATAGCAAAATATACCAAATGGTGTAATAAATGCGGTCTTTTTTTCATCGTCTAGACACATATTGATCTGGTGGTATCCAGAATATGCATCTAAAAAACTTAACATTTCACAACCTGCAGTAGAATCAACCAACTGATCGATACGAGGTAAAGGAAAATCATCTTTTGGACAAGCTTTATTAAGATCAGTAAAGTCTACGCACATACGCCATTTGCCGTTTGACTTTCTAACCATTACAGATTAGCCAACCACTCTGGGTGGTTGACCTCTTATAAAGCCCGCTTGAGTAGCTTATCCATTCGATTTAATAGCATCTCGCCGATCGGGGCAAATCTCCGTAATTTTTGTTTTACGGTACTTTGTCGCCGAAGCTAGCCTCGCGTGCTCGATCACCTCCACCGGGACTCCGGGCATGTCGGATGCTTGCCACGCAAAGACATCTGCGTTAGCTCGGAGGAAGGCAATGAGGGCGTCTTCCTATTTGGGGTCGGAAGTATCCTCGATGCGTAACGCCTTCGAGGGCTCCCTCAAGGCCCGTGAGGAACCTCTTTGACTTTGTCGTTCGGCTTTGGTGAAGCTTTTAGGCTTCGACTTGCTAGTCGAAGGTGGACTTTCTTCTCGAGTTGGTATTTGTCCAACCATCTCGAGGGTTCGACGTTCGCAGTATGCGCCATCTTCTTGTCACAATGGATTGTGATTACTCCTTTGGGACCGCATCTTAATACATTGATATCCATAATGAGTAGCAATTAGAATTTTGCCAAAGTTGGTCGTCCGAGTATGGCGTTATATGCCGTATCGAAATCGACCACATCAAAGGAGATTTTCTCTGTCCTGAAATTACTTGGTGAACCAAATGTTAAAGGAAGAGAAACTTGGCCAATTGGTTTAGCCGAAGATCCCGGTACGATTCCATGGAAAGAGTATCGCATCGGTCTTACCTTGGTCCCGGTACTTGCATGTCATCGGGGCACTCAGAAACAAAATGTTTAACGAGTGCCACCATCAACCAAAACTCGATTGACCCGACAATTGTTGATGGTGGGTTCGACCACGATTGGGTATCGACTGTCGAGTCGAAGGAATCGGGCAACACCCTTCTCGAAAGAGATGGTGACTTCCACCACTTCGTAATTTATTGACAAGAGGAAGATCTATGGAGTTTACCTCACTTTCGGCAACCTTAAGTCGCCGCTTTGATTCATATGCCGATGATCCTCAGATATGTGTTCGACGGTGTGTTGCGGATCCCGAACGACATCTCCTCCTCGTCATCCGATGACTTATGACCACTCGCTTGCCCTACCGCCGAGAGTGGGAAGTGGTCCTTGTCGCTGTAGTAGTCTTCAAGCTTTCGTTGAAGACCCGAGCTATGAAGGTCATGTCCTTCCTTTTTATGGAAAGGACACCACCTAGGCTTATCATTTTTCCGATCGGGTGCTTACCTTTGCTCTCGCTTGAGTGCGGCATGGATGTGCGTGGCTCTTTGTCATTCACATACCAATACCTCCTTGAACCGCCGGCTTGGGATTTTGACCCTTCGCCTTTGTTCTTGGACTTTTTGCTTTTTTATCTTTCTTCTTACTAATGTCGCCTGCTCTCGAGAGGTATTGTCTTCTCGATCTATCGTGTTATTCCACTCGACCGCCTCGTATAGCGATTGCATATCGATCACCATCTCAAAGAGTTCAATGATGTAAGTAGGAGGATTCAAAGCAATGTCTTTTGTTATCCTTCATCGGACTCCTTGCTTGAAAGCCCCGATAATGAGATGAATCAAACTTCGAATTGAGTTACTTAACCCGACTAAAACGCTTGATGAATTGGCGCAAGGTCTCGTTGTCGCTCGTCTCATCCGGCAAGTCATCCTCCTTTCCGGACGATTGTAAGTGCCTTGAAAATTTGCCAAGAGAAGGTCGCAGAGTTGTTGCCAAGATTAAATCGACTCGAGTGGTTGGTTCAATAACCACGATCGAAAGCGCATCCTTCGAGCACGCTTGGAAGGTAATTTGCCATCACATGCTCTCCTCCTCCGCCGCTTCGGACAAATTGTGGTATAGATCTGAAGGAATTCGATGGGATTTTGGGAACCATCAAACTTCTCCATGTTCACTGGTCGAAATCGAGGTGGCCAGCGAACAGCTCGGAGATCAAGCGAGAATGCCCGACATCCAGTAATGACTTCTTGACGCCTCCTTTGCAGAAAGAAGGGTTTATATCATCGTGGTCGTACTCGACGATACCCAAGAATAGGTTGATCGACCACGATAGATCTCTACCCCACGAGGGAATACTCCTCGTAGTTCATCCGTCAGAGATTCTCATGTCGGAATGGTGAGCGATCACCTCCGAGGAGTTTCTTGATCATCACCATTTGAAGACATTTTCGAGTAGGAGATCGACGCGACTTCATCAAGCGCCGATTCCTTCGCGGTGATATGTTCGATCGACCGTAGTCAAGAAGTCGATGACTATGACTTCTGAATGATGTCGGCGAGGTGCTTCCAGCCTTGCCATCGATTCAAGCCTTTGTGCAATCTCTTCAACGAAGAGGTCGAGTCTCGGTGCTCTGCTAGCTCTTGAGTTGGATTCTCGAGCAAGTCATTGATGTCCGGAGCTCTCAAGCCTCCTCGATTGATATTGAATGCGCCAGCAAATTCTTCGGCTTCAATTTTTTTCGTCGGCGACCTCAAGAGCTTCCATGTCGGACTCTTGAGACTTCCTCAATGAAGTGCGAGAATGTCAAGGATTTCCTTCGCTTATGAAGGTGTTGGTCGTGGTTCCGCGCTGGTGGTGTCCTTGCCATTGCCACGAGGGGGCGCAGTGTGTGATTTTCTGGGAGAGTCTCCATCTCGGTCTCTAGGAGAGTGACCTTGATCCGAGGGAAGGACGAAGACCTCCCGTTGATGATTCTCACTTGCGCTCGAGGCCTCCCCGCTTGAGGAGTCGCCGAGAGACACCATCTGGCGACTTGGAGTAATCCCTCCATGTAGGGAAGTCCGGTTATAACTGCTCCGTCGGCAGTATGACTCATGGAGAGATGGTCGAATTTGCGGGAAAAGCATGCTTGATCCCGCTGTCTCGATGTCATCCGAGAGAGATGATCACCAGATCTTTGGTGAAGTCCTGCACTGTGGCTTCCAGAGCTTGCCTTACTAAGTCGAACCGCCTCGGGGGACTCTGACACTTCGAGGAAAAACTCTCGCTGTGTTGTGAGTCCACTGGTGTGGTCCTGGTCGATTGACCTTGTCCTTTGAGAGGGTAGATCCTCTCTGACGCATCTTGTTGTGGGGATAAGGATCCTCCTCAACTCCACCAACCAGACTGCTTCTCGGATCTGTGGGAAGATCACCGAGGCGAAGCACCATCGGATGAGTCATCACTGCTCAGAATCGAAAACCGCATCCATGTCGACGTCAGATAATCGCTAAGTCGAACCAGTTCTCCTCGCTCCATTCTCCGCCATGAGTGCATGAGATTTGGAAAACAGAGAGAATGTTGACAAGATTACCGAAGATCCCCACGGTCGGCGCCTAACTATCGGTGTTTTAGAACCGAACTTACGAAAGATTGTTTGATTCGGGGTCTCCTAGAATGGAATCACAGAGAGATTGACACGGGATTTTTATACTGAGTTCAGCCTTCTCAGGAGAGAATAAGAACCCTACTCCTGTGTGTGTATGGTATTGAGTATATTCTCGAACAATCGGGGAAAAACTAAGACTATTACAGATAGTGCTTGTTTTCCGATGGCCCGATTGCCCTCCTTCCTTTCTCTCGATTGTCGCTTTTTATAGTACGTGAAGGAGCGGCAGTTACTCCAGTGGAGCGGCGCCATCACATCCCCGAACGGACGACGTTGGTAATAATCACCGTGTACTAACTCCTCCATGTCGCCAACAACTATATACCGTAGATAATAGAGTATTACGTACATTACTTAGCAGAGTAACAAACAGATGATGATATTTGAATCCCTTAATCAATAAGGCCCACTTGTCTCAGTAGGTTTAATTGATCATAAGGTGGTCGAGGTGACCTAGTCGAGAAGAACCTCACGACTATGAGATAGTCGTAGCAAGACTTACGATCGTGGGATAGTCGTAGCATAACTTACGATTATGGGGGTGGTCGAGAAGAACTTACGACCACCCATTAGGCTCTTCCCCATAATATTAAGGGTATACTCAGGGTCCACATGACGTCATATTTACCTATAATAAGGATTATAGATAAAAGATAAAATGAGGATTATTATATCCTCGTCAAGACCTTTACAATGCATCATCCCACCATGGTCCCACCTCGCTAAGGTTTCACTTCCATTGGGTTAACCACCCACTGGATTCAAGTCCCCTCTTGCGCCATGTGGGAATATATAAAAGTAGGTCATTCTGACACCCACACATCAACATGGCACAACCACGATGGAATTTTGTAAATTAGTTAGCCAAGTCTGTCCCATACCAGACTTGTGGTGGTACGGTGAGGCGTAGCAAAATGCTCTCGAAGACCGGTCCTTAACTGAATTGGACAACTTCCAAAAACCCTAGGTCTCAATCCTACCCAGATTGAACCTGTGCATAAACCTGCACCCTCCAACCATCCATTTTTGCCCAAGTCCAAACCATCATTTAATTTTATTTAAAATTTCAAAGCTTTTGCAAACTCCCATGACACACTAATGTCATGGGTACAAGTTAAACAATATTTGATTTTTGGCTGAAGTCCCAGGTCAAATATTTCAAGTCTAATCATGGCTAAGCATAATTTTTCCCAAAGTATTCTAGTTCATACTAGTGCATAAACTAGAGTTTCATCTAAGGTGTCAAGGTAGGTTTATTCAAATGTCAAGATTGGCAGTACAAAGGATCTAGGCATAACTATAATTTAAAAGTAGGTATTTAAATTACATTGAATAGAAATACGCATGCAATAATAATTTAAAATAGAATTTAAATAATTTAAAATAATGGGATCAAATATGATCAAATGTATAACTTGCCTTGCTTGATTAGTTGCTCTCAAAGCAGCGCCGAATCGACTCTCAAATCGTTCAAATCTATATCGCTTAATATAAGCCAAATTCAAACAAAATTAAAATGAACTACAGATTAAATAATTTTGGTTTATTTAGCTAGATCTTGAATTTATATAAATTTAGAAATTTGAATCAACGAAATCGGGGTTCGGATGAAGAAACACGAGCTCTTGGAAGTTTTGAAATCACATGAAATGATGAATTTGGGGATTTTCATAATTTTAGAATTATTTTTACAAAGGAAATTCCGATTATGGCGTCACGCTGACGTCAGCGAAGGATTTTTTCAAAATTAAAAGAAAACCGAAGAAAAGTGACTGAGGCTGACATGTGGGACCCACGTGTCATAGACACGGTCCACATGAGCTAGGTTCACCGGTTTTGGCTCTGGAGGGCTGGCTTGGGTGGCATACACATGCTAACGTGGAATACATGCACGCGACACGCAGGCAACGGACTGACGCGGATGCAGACGTGGCATCCACGTGGCTCGACGACGATGGGTGGCGTTTGGGATTGGCCGACAATGGCGAACGGCGGCTCCTCGCTGGAGGCGGGTGGTACATTGGGTAGCCGAGGTTAATGCGAACTTGATGAGGCACTTACGAGCGGCTGAGACCAACAACGGCGACCAGCGGTGAGCTTTTGGCAGCGGAGACGATCAGGTGTTGTCAGACGAGAGCTTCGGCAATGTTCCGGAGCAACGAAGGGGTTCACGAGGAAGCCCTTGTGACGGGAATGCCGAAGGTGTACTCCACGAAGGCAGGGTGTCGATGGCGGTGGCGCAATTCAAAGAAACAAAAGCTCGGCTGAAACCCTAAATTTTGGAATCGTGTCAGCGCTAGAGTTCTTGGGCGATGGAGACTTGAGGGGGTTTTGATGCAGGTAGCAATGCAACTCCAGGAGCCTATTTATAGGGCTGAGGGGTCGCCGGGGGAGGAGATCAAGCTCGCGGCATCTTTGGCGGTGGTTGCGGAAATTCAGGTGAACGGGCGGGAAAAGGGTGGGGAGATAAAGCGAAGGCGGGCGCGGGGTCGTGCGCACGTGCACGCGGATCAAGGGGGCGGTTGGGGTGGCCGTTGTAGAGCTTCGGCTCGGGCAGCAATGGCGGTGGCGCTGAGTTGGCCGCGCGGGGAAGAAGCAAAAGGGGAAGAAAGGGCGCGGGCCCACATGACGGTGAGGGAGGGAAACAAGAAAGGAACAGGGGTGGCGTTGGATCGTTTGATTTTGATCAGACGGCCCACGTTGCTCCGGATGTTCGGATCGTTCTGGTCGTTCAAACCCGATCGGGCCGTTCATCTAAAATCCAACGGCCGACACGGTTTGGGGAGAGCGTGCGGGCGGAGGTGGGCTGTCGAGACCCAAAATATGCAATTCTAGACCCTCTGTGTATAATGCACTAGTCCAGGATCACGTTAGTGCACACAGTAGCAACATTAGTGAAATATCATTTCCATATACAAAGGTGACTAATAAATAGGCAAATAACAATAAACATCAGAGTAAAGACTTAAGGTCAAGCTTACAATTAATGCTTCAGAGGGCAAATAGCTCCTGAAAGCAGCAATGAACTAAAATGTAATAACCGGTGAAGCCCATCCATATGCCCACAGCAATCACCCAGTCTTGCGACCTAGTTCTCCACAATCCTTGAAGTAGACCTTGTTGACTAGCGATTCCTTCACCTCTTCTTGATTTATTAAAGCAAGCATGAGTACACACCGTACTCGCAAGTCATACCACAGAATACAATTTATAGATGCAGGCTTATTCCAAAGGAATGGCTTTTGTGGTTCTTTTGCAGAAATGCAACATTTGCAATTTGAATATGAATAATAGATTGAAAGCATAATTCAAAACAAATAGACAATAATAAGTTTTATCATTTGTTTTCACAAAGACACACAGCCTAATCAAGTTATTCACACCGCTGCATAAGTTATCTCACACAGCTGTCCCATCCCAAGTTTTATGAAAATCTACCCTCGTGTGAAATCCTCGAAAGATATCCATGATCATGACGCGCTATTCAATAGATTGTTTAACACTCGCAGAGGTTGTACACTTTTCCCACAAGATACGATTAACTCATCATGTTCCGCCATGACTCGCCATACGTATATGCGATTGAGCAATCATAACAAAACCTTTCAGAAACTTCATCTCAACATTGACACTTCCGGTATGCTTAGCCGCCACAGACGCACACCGTTGGACAGGGACACGGCGAACCGCCCCGTGATGCGACTACTTGGTAGTACACACCTCCACCCAATCCGACACAGCTAACCTACAATCTGAGTAATCAATGTCAAGACTCCATGACTTACTAAGTTAGGCCCGTCCCATACATGGCATGTGGTTGTACGAGAGGCCCAGTTCAATGGCGCACAAGGTTAAGTCCTTAATTGACTGGGACAAGACTTCCAAATTCTAACCTATCATTCCCGCCAACATAGATCCACCATAAAGTACACCAGACCACTTGCCCCCGTCCAAAACCTTTTCCCCACCCTGTTGGTTAAGTGCAACATATGCCATCAATGAGTAATAGCACATAGTACACACAATTTTATCAAATGGTTCCATAGTCACTTAGTCAAGTTTATAATTGCGATTTACATAAAATGATGACTCGTAGCATGACTAAGCAAACTAATCGTATCTAACCAACCCACGTTGGTAATAAAATAGCACCAACTAAATGAACCAAACTAGGGTGACAAAAGATTATGGCATACAATTAGACAAGGAGGTCATAACATTGGATATTAACTAGTCCCAAAAACATTGAAATAAGTAATTAAAGTAAATGCAATAATGTAAATCAATATAACTTTTGAAAACTGGGTTCAATATGATCAAATGTATAAATTGCCTTGCTATAACAATGATGATACTATTTAACTTTAATCTTCTACTTCCTTGATCTTCAGCTCCTTCTTGATCAGCACTTCTCGAGGTATCGACGTCTACTCGCAAACAAGCAAATAAACCAAATAAATAAATAATAGAGAGCAAACAAACTCTAAAAATTAAATAATAATCTCAGATAAATAGATATTGAATTGAGATGAATTTAGGAATTTGAATGGACTCAATCGGAGTTCGGATGCAAAAGATATGAGCTTTGGAAGATCATATGAAATGATGAAATTGATAGAGAAAAGAATATTCGGAGAATATTCCTTTAGATTAAAAATAAAAAGAATTGGATACTTACAAGTGGGGTCCACTAGTAAGTGAGAGAGAACAAAGGCAATGAATGACACATGGCACCAACTGGATAATTGAATTTCAGAAATTAAAAGAATTCCCGAAAAGGACAAAGAGGATGATATGTGGGCCTTTGGTCTATGAACCAGGTCCACGACTTAGGTCAAAGGTCTATGATGGGTTGGGTCCATGGAATAGTACCGACATGCGGGACCCATGGGTCATAGGCTTGGTTCACGGTGAACCGAGTCTACATCGGTGTGGTTTAGGGTTTGGATTACGTGGATGCCATGTGGGCGGCTTTGGTGACTACCACGGAGGACAAGGTGGTGATGTGGCAGCATTAAGGTGCAAGGTGGCAGTGCTAATGTAGACATGCTGACATAGCATTGACAATAGTGCACAGACTTGGTTCCAAATAGATGCAGAAGACGGGACCCGCTCGCCATAGAGACAAGAGGGAGGAGAGATGGACGGGCCCACATGAAAGGGACACAGAGGGGGGGGGGTGGCAGCCATGGTCATCTCAGGTCATCCCTGTCGGTGAGGAGCGGCGATCGGTTGGACTCCGACGACGGTGGTGCAGTGGGCGTCCATTGAATCCACGGCGGCGGTGGCGGTGCTAACATGGGTTTCAAAGAGGGCGAGGCGGGCTCAGGCAGGCGAGGACGTCGGAACAACCCGACATGGCGACGCTTCACTTGGAGGACGAGGCTGGCGGCAAAACAACGGAGACGGCGGGGTCTCGATGCGGATGGGGGCAGCGGAAACCGGCGAGGTAGGAGAAGGAGAAGGGAGGGGACAAAGGGCCTCACTGATGACGACGCGAACGGCAAAAGCTTGGGGACGGTGTTAATGGCGGCGGCGGCTCGGGTCACAAGCGAGACAGCGCTGCGGTGCTGGATCGATGTCGGGGAGCACGGATCCGGGACGAGGGCGGCACAGGGATCCCACAGGTGGTGCTGGTGAAGATGGACGGGCATCGAGTCGGCGGCGGTGAGAAACTCCAAGCTTCATCAATGGCGATGGCGCATCGGTAAAACTTCGACGAGCTCGCGAGGTACGACGACAACAACTCCGGCGATGGCACGAGGGTGAGGAAGGCGGCACGTCGATAGGGGCGTGGATCGAGGATCACTGGGGCTATTTATAGCCCCGTGGCGGCTTGTGTGAGGACTTTAAGGCGGCGGCGGCGAAACCATGGCGCTTCTGTCGCAGCGTGCGGCGCGGTACCGCAGGAGCCGGGCAAGCGGCCGGCGGCGTAGGGTTTTGCGGCGCTGAATGTTGGCTTATGGGCCGGGCGGACGGCTGGCTTCGATGGTCGGGCAACTGGCGGGCGCGAAGGAAACAAGGCGGATCGCCAAGTGGTGGTCATGGCGATCGGGCCGGATCAAGGTGGTCGGCTGGGTCGGACGAAAGGGAAGGAAAGAATGGAATTGGGCCAAAAGAGATTTGAGCCCAAGACTAGATCTGAGATTTTAAATTAGTTTTCTTTTTAGAAAAATAGCAGAAAGCACAAAAGGGCAAATAGAAAATAGCAAATGCACTTGGAAAAATTCTAGAGAAATCTAGAAAATATATCCAAGCACACAGAAACCAAATAAAATATTTTTTATAATAGTTGATGTTGAGATTAATCATATTAAAATGTTTTTGATTTATGAAAGTCCCAATTAAGCTTTATTAATTTAAATAAAATTGGTGAAATTTTCTAGGGACCTAAACTACTCAAAAGATTTTTGAAAAGCCAAATTTTGGGACATTACATGGGCCAAGCGGGCCGTGCACATGCGAGAAAAATTTTTGGGCTGAGGTAGAATCGGCCCAAAAGCTGATGGGGAATTTCAAATGATTTAGCAATTGTTTTAATTCTGATAATTCAAACAAAGCTTTGGAAAATAGCAAATAAAATCTAAAAATTCTAAACAAATTCATAGAAATTCCTAGAGTTACTTTGAACTTAAATAAAATATTTCTAACTTACAATTGGTAATAGTTTTTGCAAATAAATTTATTTTTGGCTTTAAAATACTTAGGAAAAGCTTTTAAAATTTCGTAAAATCCACAAAATCAATTAAGTTTTTATTTTTCACTTTAAATCCAATAAAACTTCAATAAATTTTATTTTTGATTTTTTAAAACTTTCAAAATTCATGAAAAGCAATCAAACTCTTTCAAATTTTAGAAAATTCAATAAAATAATAATTTTATTAATTTTTAATTTGGCAACAAGATTGGGATGTTACAACCGTGTTCCCAACTCCATTACGATGTTGGGAGTGTTCGTGCACTTGTGCGAGGCCTACCTGGGGATTCCGACCGACCTGGAGTTGTTCCGTTACTTCTACGGAATGACCAGGCTGGCTGGAGTTGCCAGTAGTTGTAGTTTGAAGCTCCACGATGGGAAGTCGAAGGAATACGTTCAGATGTTTACCCGGTCGTCATGGCCGGGGTGGAAGAAGAGGTGGTTCTATTGGGAGATAACCAATGAGGATAGCCTCTCCTTCGCCGGGAAGCCGGCCGAGAAGATTTCTTCCTGGGATTCGACTCCCAAAGATCTCGGTCGGATCACCACCTTTATTCAAGCCATTGCAGACTTGAAGGAAGAGGGGCTTACCAGATGGCACGTGGTGAAGGATTTCGTCACGTGCCATATCAGTCCTCTGAAGAAGAGGGCTCATCCGATGTGGAGGTACTCGGGGCCGAAAGACCCCACCAAGGACTACGAGGAGGGTAAATAAACTTCAAGCTTAGTCTTCTTTCTGTTAATTTTTAGACTTGGCTTATTGAAAGTTTTCTCATCCCTACAGATCTCTCACAAGAAGAGATTGACGCTCGGGTCAAGCTCATCTGTGAGAAACCGCCAGCCCATGTGGTGGCACCTCCAATCTTGGCGGACCTATCTCCAGAGGACAAGGTGGAGCGCCTAGAGGTAATCAAGAATTGATTTCATCTTAGGAACTTGTAGTCATAGAAGAAACTTATGACTAGGTATTGGTCGCAAAAAAGCTTACGACCAGGAACTGGTCGTAGAAAAGCTTATGACTAAGGGGTTGTCGTAGAAAAGCTTACGACATGGTGATGGTCGTAGAAAAACTTACGACTGTTTTGTAATATCTCTCTTTCTGATTTATGCAGAAAGTAGGCATGGAGAACCGTCGGGATGATGAAGAAGTCGAACTAATGGTTGTTGGCGCGGTGGTAGAGCAGTTTAATTCTCCCCTGGCCAAGAAGCGTCAGCTCGTTCAAGTTGCGGACAAGGGAGGCGCGAGCTCGAGTTCTTTTGACCCAACTAGGCCTTTTGCAAAATTTGCTGCGGATTTGGCTACTGCAGTAGAGGTTACGGAGGTCGAAGTGCTCGAGCCTCTCAAGCGCAAAGCCCCCAAGACCAAGGTACCATTTTATTACGACAATAAGACTTTCGCAGTTTCTGTCTCTCGTGGCTTTGTCAAGTGACTAGAAAAGGAGAACTGGAAGAGCTTTATGTCTTTTGTGAAGGAAACTATTGCACCAGCAGTACCTGTGGTCGAGGGTAGTGCTACCCCTGAGGTGGTTGAGACAAGTTTCGACCATCCGAAGAGCTAGGAGGCCCAAGGAGCAGTCGTGCTCGCTCAAGACCCACGACCAGACGTGGTTGTGGCCATTACTCAACTCGATTCTCGACCAGATGTGGTTGAGAAAAAGTCGAAGAAATCTTCTTTGGGGAAGGTTTCTTCCAAATTCAAGATCAAGTCTAGCACACGAAGGTATGTAAAAAAAAAAGTGTAAGGACAACATTTACCTTTTGCTTTTTACCACCTAATCGTGTTTTCCTTTTTATAATCTTAGCCCGGCTCCTCTCACCATCAAGGATGTTCCTGTCGAGGAACCCACTGCTATTTCTCCGGTAGATGGAGGAATAACGGTGGTGGTGGTCGAAAGATCGTCCATTGTCCAAGTGGTGGAAGGTGTCGTTGGTGCTGAAGCGACTACGACCACTAGAGCGGTCGTAGAGCCAGAGGCGAAGATGGTAGTGGCGGAGGCATCTGGCCATGGGGGTGAAATATTCAATCACCACGCTAGGAAGGAAATCGCTGCAAACGTTCCTCCTGGCTCTCAAGGTCAAACTATTGATGCTGCTACCTCCGAAGGAGAAGAAGAGTTCGTGTTCTTCGACCATTCCTTTGGGTTCTTCGCTCCTGCCACTGTCATGGGCTCTCGTGCGTTCAGATCTCGTGATCGTGCTCCTCACCCTAAGGACATTCCGAACAGAGGGGATGTTTTCGATGACGAGCGTCTCGAAAGGGTATGGTGGAACCGAGTTGAAGAGATTGATGAACTGAGGAATCCCACGAGGGTAGTGTCTTCATTTGCTCAAACGGCTATGAATGTAAGTACCTGAAGTTCGGTATTTACATACATACATTTTCTTGCTTCTCACTGTCTTTCTTTATGTAGAAAGTATTGGAACAAATTGTTACTATTGCATGATAGATTATGCCATCTAGGTCTTAGGATGATGGGAAATATAATTAACAATTCACAGGGATATAATATCAATCTAAACAATTTCCCGAATTAGGAAGATTTAGTGTGACTCGCATGTACCATCGAAATTAATTACTAGACCTTCTACTCAAAGCGAAGGATGAAGTCCCTACATTCTGCATCAGAACCAAGGAGACATTTATGTCCTATACAAACCTCGTTAGGGCCATTTAGGTATTTTATGATGCTCATCGATGCTTCCTCGAAATGATCGCATATATATTTATTATCTACGAGAAACCACGCTTTTGCAAAGCTAATCTAGCAGATAATTAAAATTAAGAATAATTTATCTAATCATCATGTGAAGTTCATCAGAATGGACAACGCTGAAGAGTTTATTTCGAAGGCATTTGATGATTATTGCATGAAAATGGGTATTAAAGTTGAGCATTCCGTACTGCATGTCCACACCTAGAATGGACTAGCAGAGGCATTAATTAAAAGGATTAAATTTTTGCCTGACCACTTTGAAGAATTGTAATTTATCAACTACATATTAGGGACATGCAGTCCTACTCGTAGCAACTCTCGTCAATTTTAGACCGTCAACATATAACATTCATTCACCTATGCAACTAGTACAAGGGTCAGCACCGAAAATTTCTCATCTTTGAAGATTTGGTTGTAAGATTTATGTACCTATACCACCACCACAAATAATCGCAATGGGCCCTCTCCAAAGTCTAGGGTATACGTTGGTTATGAGACAACATCCATAATTAGGTATTTGGACCATATGACTGGAGATTTGCATATTACCCGATTCACTGATAATATATTAGATGAGGATAATTTCCCATCATTAGAGGGAGGAAATCAACCCCTTCATGAAAAATATCGGGAAATAAAGAGTCCAGAAGAAAATTAAAGTCCATAAGATAATTGAAATCCGTGCACATGATCCGCAAGACTAGTGAAGCATATAGAGAAGTCTAGAAGAAAATTTGAAGTATAGAAGACAATCAAGTCTAGAAGACAATTGCGCCTAGAAGATAATTGATTTACAAGCATTAGCGAATCAAGCGCCTCGACCACTTTAGTGATTTGAAGAGCGTGACTGAAGTCGCATATGCCTGCACGCAATGCACCAGAGAGGGTTGAAATACCGATGAAGGTATCCCTAATCCCGTCCTAAGGCCTTAGAAAGGACGAGAACTCTAGCCCCTCGAATCCGAAGTAACCGGGGACGCCTGGTGAAAAAGGATAAAAATGACTTGACACAGCCGACCACCAAAGTTCCCTAGAACTAGAAGGGGAGCCAGTTGAGACTTGGCACTAGTATAGAACCTTCAGAAAAGGCATACCGGATTTGAACATACCCATGAAGGGAGACATCAACATGGATATGTGCGCACACATCGGAACTGAAAAACTAAAGGGACTTGCCCCCGCAATTGGGAGGAGCAGTGAGTAAGTAGAAGCATTAGAAGAATCGCCCCATGAAGAAATAGCTATAAATTATGTGACCACGGGAGAATCTATGAATAGAACAACAGCTAATGTAGACATTTATTTTATAAAAAAAATTATCACAATCATCGATCTTGATCTAGAGCCTGCATCGCTAGCTGAATGCAAGAAAAGATCAGATTGAGAAGATTGGAAGAAGATAATAGAAGCAGAATTATTATCTCTGAATAAAAGAGAGGTGTTTAGGCCTCTAAACCTCACGTCTCCCCCCATGTGCACCCGTAGGACATAAGTGGGTATTTGTTCGAAAAAGAAATAAAAATAAGCAAGGCTGCACAAGATTTCACTCAACGTCCAAGAGTTGTTTATGAAGATACCTATTCCCGGTCATGGGCGTAATTACCCTTTAGATATTCAATCTCAATGGCGAGAAACTTGAATTTAGAAATGAATTTGATGGATGTGGTAAGCTGCATTCCTTTATGGAAATTCGGATTCGGATATTTATATGAAGGTACCTGAATGTATCTCTAACCGGAACCAAGATAGAGCAAATGGAAATCTGTACAATGGAAAACTCAAAAAATCATTGTACGGACTTAAGCAATTAGGCAGGATGTGGTATAATCGCTTGAAGCGACTTTCTATGCAAAAAAAGGCTACAAGAACAATGAGAATTATCCCTATGTATTTATACGACGATCCCAGAATGGATTTTGTTTAATATCAGTGTATGTATATGATCTGAATATCCCATTAGAACCCTGGAAGGTATTAAGAAAGTAAGCTCTTACCTAGAGTCGGTGTTTGAAATAAAAGATTTGGATAAAACCAAATATTGCCTAGACTTGCAACTTGAGCATGCCCCTGAAGGGATTTTAGTGCATCAGTCAACATACACTCAGAAGGTGCTAGAAAAGTTCGGCTTTGAAAAGGCATACCCTTCGAAAGTGCCAATGGTCGGGAGATCTTTGCAGCAAGACAGGGATCCGTACAGACCTAGAGAAGAGGGGGAGGAAGTCTTGGGACTGGAATTCCCATACTTAATTACAATAGAAGCACTAATGTACTTAGCAAACTGTACTAGATCGGACATTACATTCATCATGAACCTATTAGCAAGGTATAGTGCAGAACCTACCAAAAGACATTGACAGTGAATAAAAGGACATCTTCCGATACCTTCAAGGAAATAAAGATCTTGGTCTGTTCTACAGAAAGGACCAGGACTTAACTATAACTGGCTATGCAGATGCTGGGTACCTGTCAGACCCGTATACAACCAAATCGCAAACAGGTTATGAACTTCTATGTGGTGGAACTACAATTATATGGAAATCGTCTAAGTAGAGTCTTGTATCGACTTCGACGAACCACTCGAAAATCGTAGCACTGTACGAGGCCTCACGAGAACGTGCTTGGCTTCGGTGAATGATTCACCATGTCCAGCAATCCTGTGGATTGAATACAGCGTAAACCCCCACTATTATCTATGAAGATAATATAGCTTGTGTTGCATACGTGCAGATGGGTTATGTGAAGAGTCATCTCACAAAGCCTATCAACACTAAGTTCTTCTATGCTCATAAATTGTAAAAGATGGACGAAATTAAAGTACTGCATACTAAGTCATGTGAAAATCTTGCAGGTTTATTCATTAAGTCACTTCTAGTGTCTAGATTTGAAATATGCATATATGAAATTGGAATGATGAGACTTGGAGAAGTGCAGAATTCATAGGGAAAATCTTTATGAACTCTTTATTAAAGCTTGATCACGAAAATCGAGTACCTAAAGAATAATCCTAGAGATTAAAAGAAATTGGGTGGATTGTACTCGTTTTTCCCTTGACGAGTTTTCCTGAAGTTTCTCGACTAAGGTTTTTAATGAGGCAATTCGTGCAGTACGGCAGAACGTGTTTCATGTACTCTTTCTCTAAAATTTTCCTACTGGATTTTTATGGAGTTTTGATGAGACATAAACATGATAAATGAGTGCCTAAGAGGGGGTGTTAAGAAACCAGGCACAGGCCGGCAGTCCTGGCCCACGATAGACTCCTCATCTATCCAGTAGCCTATATAAAGGGGAGAACCCCAACCATTATACTACCGTTTACAAAAGAGCAATAAAGAGAAGCCAAAAATTACATCGTATATCTGTGTTCAATCTGCTATTATGTTATTACGTTCTTGCATTGTTCTTACGATTTTAAGTTTGTCTACGAGATAATTGCTTGAATTAGACTTACCGGTGACGGTTCAAAAAAATACACCGGATCGAGTGTCGTATACAGCGCAATGACATTGTTCCACGGGACCAGCCCGTTCTAAAAATGTATACCAATGACAGCCATGCTAATAAACTCGCTAGCACGGATCAGGCCAAGCAGCGTCTTGAGTGGAGTGGAAATTCTGCGTCAGTACTTCGGCCAGCACAAGCGATGTGCGAATATTCGCTGCAGCTCCCTTTCCTCGTTTGCCTCTTTTGCTCTACTGCACAGATCAACCGGCCGGCCTTGAAGTTGCGAAACTACCCGTGCAAGCTGGGACCCCGACTTGGGTTGGGCTATCGTCCTACGATGAGCCCGGGAAGAGAGTCCAGACCGCAGAACCTCCGGGAGCCCACAATATCACACACTTGGTCTGGCCACCATCCTACGATGGAGCCTGGGAAGAGAGTCCAGACCACAAAAACACGCAATCAAGGGTCAAGGCTGGATTTCCTACGAGGCTTCACCTGGGACCTGGCATCTCTAACGCTGGAACAGCGAAAGCTGCAGGCCCAACGATCCAGGTGCGCCACAGGCCCGTGCCAAAACGCAAACGCTGACGGCTTTTGACCAGTGTGTTGTGTCGCTTCCTACCAGCGGCCGTGGCCCGCGCAGCGAGGGTGCAGGTGTGTGCTTGTGCCACAGACTGATCTGCGAGGAAACTGTGGAGTTTTTTTTTTTACATATCTGTCACTGTTGACGACGGTATTAGCAAATATGGTGGTTGGGCGGCGAAATGTCATTTTTGGCACCACGGACATTCCGGCGAGCGACACGTGTCCTATACCGGTCATCCAGCGCACGACAGTCACCGTGTTCATGCCCCCTAGCTCAGACAGCCCTACGCACGCCGCGTGGTTGTGTGTCGTGCGTCTCGCGCACGGTCGCCCCTTGTCCGTGCCATCCTGGCCCGGACAGCCCTAGACCCGCCACACGGCAGCAGTTGTCCCTTGTCTGTACCACCTGGCATGGACTTGTGCGCACATGACGCGGCCCGGACGTGCAGCTACGCCGTGCATTGGTTGCTTGGACGCGCAGCTACGCCGTTGATCGGTGGCCCGGACGCGCGTTGCGCCGTTGATTGGTGTCCCCTAGCCCTGAGCCCCCTTTGCCTTTCGGCTCTTCCATTGTCCCCTGGGTCAGATTTCAGCACCTTTTTATGGACAACACACTGCCCTACGACTAGGGCACGGGCACGGGGGCGCATTCCGCCGAAAGCACCGCCCTCATCCTTGCGGGCAGTCCTATTCTTCACAAACTTGCGGCTGCCCAGCAACGATCATTAGAGCTAGCCAATTGATGAAATTCGGCCGATTTACTTTGGAATTGAATGGTGTTTTTGCTCTTGTCCTAATATTACTAAGATTTTGTGTGTTGGAACCTCAAGTATCTGAAGGGATACGGGTAGGCTACGCTAGTTCGTAATTCAAAAAATTCTACCACATAAACCAGGATGCAACGCAAAAAAGAGATCATAGATCATTCCCACTAGACGCGCAGTGCAACGGAAGAAGAGTTAGAGCAGTCTGATCCAACGTAGAGCGCGTCGATGAAGTGATCGTAGTCGATCGTCTAGCGTCCTCGGCGCCGATCGTCTCCTCCAGCAACCTATCGTGTTCCTTGCGAAGTCGTGGATCCTCCTCGAGCGCAACAGCAACCGCCGTAGTGCCTCTACGGTATCCACACGTCCAGGGATGGAACACCGCACGCCGGTGTGCTAGCACCAACTCGCACGGTAGGACTCTCTCGAGAAGATGGCGGCTAGGGTTTCAGAGAAGCAACTCACGTTGCGTGTTTGTCTCTCGTATATCCAAGTAGCCTCATGCATTTCCTCATATAGAGCCTATGACGGATCCTATCCGAATACGTTTGTTCCAACCCGTTAAGTGTGTGACCCTGTAGGCTCATGCGTAATCGGTTGTGACTCGGAAACTCTTTTCCGACCACTAGTCGTTAGTGGTTCCTAGCAGGACATAACGATTCCCGAATACACATAAATTATATTGAACGAACCTTAATGAAATATGATCTACGAGTAGGTCCTTATCACTTACGACTAGTTCGTATATCTATACGGCTAGTTCATATTTAGTCATAACCAGTTCGTAACTCCTTAAGACTAGTTTACGACCAGTTAGTGATCATGTTCGACCAGTCTACGACCAGCTCGTATCTCCATATGACTAGTCTGTATCTGATCGAACTGAACGACTTGCTCGTGTATTCTCCCTCTGCCTCATGATATCTGGTTGAACTCTAGGTGAGAAGTTTTGCCATCCATGGACTATTCAATACTTTCTCGATCAAGTGTCGGATAATTTCATGTGATCGAATCTTCGACCACTAGTGGTATGGTTATGTACTTTCTTTATCGCATCACATCGAGGGCCCGTAGATATCTCTTGTTATGTTAGAGGGCAAATTCTATATCTAACCAGTCATATTCCTCTGCATGTTTTATAGCATACCCGAAAGCTACCTTTGTAACTACCCAGTTACGGAATAGCGTTTGGCAACCCCTAAGTGCACTATTACACATGTAGAAAACCATGTTGATCTCAGGTCTAAGGATTATACATCACCATTGCTTGAGACCAACTGATGACACATAAAATCATAACAATCTCAATAGTGTCTCAAGGTGGGTCAATCCAACACCATGTTCTCTAACATGTGTTCACATTATTGATTCGATATCCCTATATCCATGACCGGTGAAACATGATCATCAATCAATACATGTGTTGGTCGATAAGTCACTAGTGTTCCAACTAGTGACATCTGACTAGGGATATATTTAGAACAACATCATATAAGTTAAAGTGCTTCACCAACAAGTCATATACTTGTTAATCTTTATAACTAATGATTCATTCAAGGAACATAATAATATTTATTATATAACTCATAAATATAGACGTGATACAATCATCTCTATGATTGCCTCTAGGGCATATCACCAACAGTATCCACCTATTTCGTCATTCATTCTGAACTCAAAACTTTCGTTTCTTAATTGATCAGGCGGAGTTCTTGCATCCAAAAAGAAAAACCTCAAAAGTGAACACTAAAACATGTATTGTAGTTAATTTTCTTGTGCTTTTCCACTGTTGGACTGACAAAGGCAACTAGAGGAGTGAATAGGAGCACCTACTCTTCTTCAACTCAACAGTATTCAACTTCTTCTTCACTTCAGTAGCTATGGAAGCTATGAAGATCAAAAACACAAGCACAGTGGAAGTCTTACATTAAAACCAAAGCAAAGTCCTCAAGGCCGGTTTGACCACCAAGAATGGGCCGGTCTGACCATGGTCGGGCCGGTCAGGCCGCCTGAGGTAGAGCAAGCAGCTCGCGAAGATATCAAATCCACCTAACTTTTGATTCTAATATCTAAATCCCTTGAGATTTCAACCATAGATCATCAACAAGACCATAAACATATTCCAATCAACGATCGAACGATCAAAGCCAAGGTTCCACTGTTTCTTGGGACAGGACAAGGAGACACAAAAATCGAGGAAATTCAAACTTTGATCCAAAATCTCTCATCATAGGTGGAATATGGTCAATATGACCCTAAATCAATTCTCATAAGTCCTAGCAAGCTACATCATAGCAAAAGACCCAAGCAAAACCAAAGGAACACAAAAATCTCAATGACATCAAAGAGAGAGAGCAAGAACAAGATAGAACTTATCTTGGGGCAAACCTTGCTCAGATTAATTCAAGAGATTGTTTGTTTACAACCACTCCACCATAGAGGACAAAAGCTTAACACTTGAGCACTCAATCAATCCATCTCCCTCAAACCCTAGTCTCATCTATCTCCACTTTCCTCAAATCATAAATTAGGGTTTCTTCATATGAGAGGGTTGAGTGCAAATTCTGCACTCTAATCTTTTATATTGGAGGTTAGTTCTAGAAAGAAAACCTTATCGGGCGTCCGTTAAGCTTACACATAAACGGATCTACACTCATGCACGCTTCTCAAAGCGGATAATGAACTAGGTCTCCCGAATCTGTCTCTTCGTGAAATCCGTCTTCTCTTGGCCTAAACTATCTCTTCTTGTGCCGTCTTGCGCTGCGGTTTCTCCAAGGTCACCACTGGTATTTTGGCAAAGATACCAGAATACCCCTTCTCAATCCTTCTACAAAGACCGACTCTAATCGTCATAAAGCAATCACATGCTTCGCCATGTGTAGGTTGATCAATGGCTCTCTTCATGTCGTCAAGTCTCTGTCATCTAGCTCTCACCGAAACCACCATACTACTTGCACTGACCCCCAAGCCGTTTGGTGCAACCCGTCACACCGAACATCACATTCGGTTGTTCTTGTCCATCTTGCTTCATGCTTGAGTCCAACCACTTCACCTAGTATCCTTGATCGTTTTGGATCTCAGCTTTCCTAGCCTAGTCCTGATCATCCTCGTCGTTGACCGTCATTCACTCGAAGCCACCTGCACAACAATAGACCAAGAAATAGATTTTGGGCACAAGTTCTTTGCAACTTAACCCACGTTAGCCAAAACATACATCATGCAACACCTATGCACTAAATCTTATGACTTTAGCAAATTCCACGAAATTCGTCGCCTTCCCAGCGCATGAGATGCTTCTGGCTAGTTAGACCGCCCCCACTGGTCTGACCGCCAACCAACAGCTGGTCAGACTGCTAGGGACTTAGGAAATTTTCGTAAGTCTCTAGACTGCACTCTCTCTGAAAATTTCAAACTCTATCTAGTTTTACCTCGAAACTTCGTTTTTTGCCAATTCAAAAAATACAACTTTTCAACTTTGGATTGGTCGACCGCTGTTTAGACCGGTTTGACTGTCGTGCCTCTGCCGGTTCAACACCGACCAAGGCCGATCAGACCACCGTGTTCTCACCGGTTTGACCACTGACCCAAGGCCGTTAGATCACGACCAAGGGCGGTTCGACCACCCACATGGGCAGTCAAACCACCAATGACCTCACAGCAGCAGGAACTACCCGAAAACGAGGGTTTCTCCAAACACCTAGACACCATTACCAATTATTTCATCACACTAAGATTAGTATCATCTACCCAAGATCTCCACAATCTCCCTCTTGATGAACACATTGGCAATTTCCCAAAAATGCAAATTGAGATTGTTTTGAAAAACTCCCGCAGGAAGTGTTTCAACTCCCACTGAACCTCTACAGGATGAATAAAATGTTGTTGAACATGTAGATGAGGCATCAGCCCCACGTAGATCTAAAAGGCTACATCAATTGCCTATAACGTATAGGCATGACATATTATTTTTGAATAATGATGAGCCTAAGACTTATGAGGAAGCAATGATGGACCCAGACTCTGAGTCATGGCATGAGGCCATGAGATCTGAAATAAAGTTCATGCATGATAATCAAGTTTGGAACTTGGTTTATGCACCTGATGGTATTAAGACCATTGAGTGCAAATGGATTTTTAAGAAAAAAGATAAATATGGATGGAAAAATTCACATCCATAAGGCACGACTGGTTGCGAAGGATTTCAGACAAATTCAAGGTATTGATTATGATGAAACCTTCTCTCCTGTCGCGATGCTTAAGTCTATTTGGATCATTCTAACTATTGCTGCATATTTCGACTATGAGATATGTAAAATGGATGTCAAAACGGCTTTCCTTCATGGAAACCTAAGTGAGGATGTGTACATGACACAGCCTGAGGGTTTTGTCGATCCAAAGGAAGCTAGAAAGGTATGCAAGCTTAATAAATCCATCTATGGATTGAAGCAAGCACCTCGGAGTTGGAACATTCATTTTGATAAAGTGGTCAAAGAGTTTGACTTCATCAAGAATGAAGAAGAACCTTGTGTTTACAAAAAGGTTAGTGGGAGCAAGCTTGTGTTTTTGATATTGTATGTGGATGAAATACTACTGGTCAGAAATGATATTCCAATACTTGAATCTATTAAAACTTCATTGAGAAATAGTTTCTCAATGAAAGATTTTGGAGATGCAGCATATATTCTTGGTATTAGGATCTATAGAGATAGATCTAAGAGGCTAATTGGATTAAGCCAGGATATGTACATAGACAAAGTGTTGAAACGGTTCAACATGCAAGATTCCAAGAAAGGTTTCTTGCCCATGGCACATGGCATTAATCTTAGCAAGTGTCAGTGTCCATCGACCACTGATGAGCGAGACAAAATGAGTAGAATTCTATATGCTTTGGCTATTGGATCTATCATGTATGCCATGTTATGTACACGACTAGATGTATCATATGCTCTAAGTGTTACGAGTAGATACCAAGCTGATCCAGGTGAAGGTCACTGGACAGCTGTGAAAAACATTCTTAAGTACTTGAGAAGGACTAAGAATGCGTTCCTAGTTTATGGCGGTGATGAAGAGCTCGTTGTAAATGGTTACACCGATGCAAGCTTCCAAACCAACAAAGATGATTATCGTCAGAATCGGTTTTGTATTCATTTTGAATGGAGGAGCAAAGAGTCGAAAAGTTCCAAGCAAGTGATTTGTTGTCGATTCTCGCAATGGAGGCCAAGTACATTGCAACTTCTAAAGCTACAAAAGAAGGTGTTTGGATAAGAAATTTCCTTACTGAGTTGGGTATGGTTCCAAGTGTTTCAAGCCCGATGGATCTCTATTGTGACAACAATAGAGCCATTGCACAGGCTAAGGAGCCAAGATCCCATCAGAAGTCCAAACATATACTCAGGCGTTATCATCTTATTCACGAGTTAGTGAATAGAGGAGATGTTAAGATATGCAAAGTTCATACGGATTTAAATATTGCTGATCTGTTGACTAAGCCTCTCACATAACCAAAGCATGAGGCGCACACAAGAGCTATCGGTATTAGATACCTAAATGATTGACTCTAGTGCAAGTGGGAGACTGTTGAAAATATGCCCTAGAGGCAATCATAGAGATGGTTATATTTCATTATGTTCATAATATTGGATAATATGTTATCATGCTCCTTGAATGAATCATTGGTTATGAAGATTAACAAGTATGGGACTTGTTGGTGAAACTCTTTTAACTTATATGATGTCGTTCTAAATGGATCCCTGGTCGGATGTCATTGGTCGGAACACTATTGACTCTATCGACCAGCACATTGTATTGATTGATGTCCATGTTTCACCGATCATGGGTATAGGGATATCGAATCAATAATGTGAACACATGTTAGAGAACATGGGGTTGGATTGACCCGCCTTGAGACACTATTGAGATTGTTATGATTCTATGTGTCGTTAGTTGGTCTCAAGCAATGATGATGTATAATCCTTAAACTGAGATCAACATAGTTTTCTACATGTGTAATAGCACTCTTAGGGGTTGCTAATTGCTACTCATAACTGGGTAGTTATAAAGGTAGCTTTCGGGTATGCTATGAAACATACAGAGGAATGTGACTAGTCGGATATGGGATTTGCCCCTCCTAACATAACAGGAGAGATGTCTCTGGGCCCCTCATTCTGGTTGGATAAAGTAAATGCATGGCCATGCCACTAGTGGTCGAAGTGTTCGACCACGTGAAGTTATTCGACACTCGATCGAGAAAGTATTGAACAGTGCATGGATGACACAACATCTCACTTGGAGTTCAACCAGATATCGTGAGGCAAAGGGAGAATACACGAGTAGGTCGCTTAGTTAGATCAGTTATGGACTGGTCGTATGGAGATACGAACTGGTCGTAGACCGGTCGAACGTAATCACAGAGTGGTCGTAACCTGGTCGTAAGGAGTTATGAACTGGTCGTGACCAAATAGGAATTGGTTGTAAAGAGATAGGACCTGGTCGTAAGTGATGAGGACTTGGTCGTAGATCATATTGCATTAAGGTTCATCCGATATAATTTGTGTGTATTCGGGAATCATTATGTCCTGCTAGGAACCGCTAACGACTCGTGGTCGGAAAGAGTTTCCGAGTCACAACCGATTACGCATGAACCTATAGGGTGACACACTTAACGGGTTGGAACAAAATGTGTTCGGATAGGATCCGTTTTGAGCACTATATAAAGAGATGCTTGAGGCTATTGGGTGTGTTGGGGGGGGTGAACGTAACAGACGAGACACACGAAAGTTGTGAGTTGAGTTGATCCACCGAAACCCTAGCCGTCATCTTCTTGAGAGCTCTGCCATGCGACTTGGTGCTAGTACACCGGCGTACGGTTGTTCCTTCCCTGGACGTGTGGATACCGTAGAGGCGCTACTGTGGTTACTATTGCGCTTGAGGACGATCCAAGATTTTCGAGCCGAGCCGAGCCCATCTCCTGGCTCGTCAATCAAACGAGCCGAGCTCGAGCCGACTCGCGAGCCAAACTTGGCTCGGCCCATTTTTCCAATCCGGCCCAGGCCACTCCGCCGAAAATGAAATGCCGAATAAATGCCCCTCCCTTTCCCCGTCCCCCTCGGCAAATCCGCCCACCACCTCCCTTTACTCGTCCCCCTCGTGGGCCTCACCCAGATCCACCCGCCGCCTCCCCTTCCCTCTCCGGCTCTCCCCCTCACCCAGATCCATGCCTCCACAGTGGAGGCTCCACCCACCAGCCACCGCCTCCACGCCTCCACCTCGGCCCATGCTCCACGCCTCCACCTCCGCCCGTTCCCCCACCATCGCCGTCCTCCAGGCTCCAGCCCACCATCGTCACCCCTTCCACTGCGCCGTCGTCTAGGCCACCAGCGCCGGCACCAGGATGATGGAGGAGATTGAATGCTTGATCTTGCAATTTGCTTGTTTGTTCTTGCGAAGTTGCGATGAATGCTTGCTTCTGTTTTGTTGATCTGTGAATGGATGATTTCTTGATCTATGAATGGATGATAGATTATTTCTTGATCTGTGAATGGATATGGATGAATGGATTAGTTTATTGCAAATTTGCAATGAGGATGCTACCGAAATGTAGCTGCGGTTTTTGGTCTTGGGCTCGGGAGCCGCTCGAGCCAGCTCGAGCTCCATCCCGAGCCCAAGCCAAGCCCCTCTCCTAGCTCATTTTGGAAATGAGCCGAGCCGAGCTCGCTGTTCATCCGAGCTAGAACGATCCTGGCTCGAGCCGGCTCGGCTCAGCTCATTTCCACCCCTAACGACCACTTCCTCGACGTGCTATACGTTGGACCAGGCTACTCTAACTCTTCTTCTGTTGCTCTGCGTGCTTGGTGGTAATGATCTGTGATCATCTACTTGCTTAGCTTCCTGGTTTACGGGGTAGAAATTTTTGATTTGTTGCTATCGTAGCCTACCCATAACCCAACAGATACTACTTGAAGAAAGTATCAGAAAAGATCCACTTCCCCTGAAACCAACCCATAAGGGTAAACTACCCCTAACTCACTCCTCAAGGTGGCAAACCTAGTAGTATCTAATGGTTTGGTGAGGATATCGGCTAATTGTGCTTCTGACTCCACAAATTCTAGCAAAATGTCCCCTTTTTTCACATGGTCTCTAAGGAAGTGATACTAATGTCAATGAGCTTGGTCCTAGAGTGTTGCACTGGATTTTAGCAACGTTGATGGCACTAGTGTTGTCACACAAAAGTGGTACACTATCAAAGGTTAACCCATAGCCCTTAAGAGTGGAGACCATCCACAAGATCTGGCTACAACAACTAGCAACATCTACATCCTCAACGTTAGGAGTGGACTGTGCAACAGAAGATTGCTTCCTAGATGACCAAGAGACAAGAGAAGTGTCTAAGAAATGACAAGTGTCCGAAGTGCTCTTCCTATCAAGTCTACAACCCACAAAATCTGAATCTGAAAATCCTCGAATAGATAATGGAGATGAACATGAATACCAAATACTGTATCGAAGGGTTGACTGGAGGTACCTAAAGATACGCTTAACGGCTTGACGATAATAAGACCTCGAAGATGCTTGAAATCTCGCACAGAGGCACACCGAGAAGTGGATATCTGGTCTCAAAGTTGTTAGATAGAGAAGGGAGCCGATCAGGTGTGGTACTCGCATTGAACCATGGCTTCACCATCCTCATCTGAATCCAAAGCAGTCGAAGTAGCTATTGGTGTGGCAATCAGCTTGCAGTCACCCATATCAAATCTCTTCAAAATATCCTTGGTGTATTTCGTCTGATAGATGAAGATTCCTTCCTTGCATTGTTTGATTTGGAGCCCCACAAAATAATTTAGCTCCCTCGTCATACTCATCTCAAATTCACCGGACATGGTCTCAGAAAAACTGGAAACAAGAGCATGAAAGGAACCACCGAAGATAATGTCGTCCACATATATTTGTGCAAGAAGGAAATCATTGCCATGCTTGAGAATGAATAGAGTCTTATCTACTTTGCTCATCTCAAAATTATTCTTAAGCAAGAAGATCTTAAGCCTATCATACCAAGCTCTAGGGGCTTGCTCAAGGCCATACAAGCCTTTAGATAGCTTGAATACATGGTTAGGGTACTTAGGACCCTCAAAGCCTTTGGGTTGTCTAGCACACACTTCCTCCTCTATGTAGCTATTAAGGAAAGCACACTTTACATCTATTTGATACAACTTAAAACCTTTAGATGCAGCAAATGCAAGCATGATACGAATAGCTTCCAGTCTAGCTATGGGAGCGAAGGTCTCATCAAAGTCTAAACCCTCTACTTGGCTAAACCCCCCCTCTACTTGGCTAAAACCCCGAGGCACTAATCTAGCCTTGTTTCTAATCACGGAACCATGCTTACTTTGTTTATTCTTGAACACCCATCATTTTCCTATCACATTATGACCACTAGAAGGCTCTACAAGATTACACACCTTGTTTCTCTTAAAGTTCTCTAACTTCTCATGCATGCCAGTGACCCAACTAGCATTAGATAAAACATGAGATACATCTCGGGGCTCAAAAGATGCTATAAATACAAAATAGGAGTAGAGATTAGGATCAAGAGGAGAGGAAAACTGAAACTCAATACCCTTCTAAGCACAGAAAGAAGCAAATGAAGAATTGTAACATCCCAAAAATTCTGAACATTTAAAACTGTTTAAAAATGAGGGATTTTTAAATACTTTTTGTTGCACTTCATCGATGTTCAAATTTCTGGGTTGTTATTTGAAACCTCAACCTCAAAAAGTGTGGTATGTGTCGAAGCCACCCTACCAAACTTCGACTTTCATTATTTCTTCGCGATCGCCGCCCTTAGCCGCCGCTTACTCTAGTGTCGTGCGTCACGACGCCCTCGGTCGCACCACTGGCACTACATTGCCCACACCCATGTTGCCGCCTGCTCCCGCACGCCGACTGCATCACACACCAGCGTGTGTGCTACATTGTCGCCCTATCTTGCCGTGCCATCCAAAGAAGTGCCACACGCCGCGATCTCCTCCTTTCTAGCTCTCCGGCACCATGCTGAGCTCAACCGCTCCATCGCTCCCATCTCGTTGCCTCCACTGGTGTTGTGCCATCCGCACGACACTGCCACTTGCTCTGCCCGATGTGTCACCATCGCCAAGCTAACATGCCGCCCAACCGCATTACTAGCACAACGCCAGCCAACTGCGCTCCCGTCACCATCGTTGCGTCTGCGTCATCCCATCGCCGCCAGCCTCGTCTCCTCCTTTTTCCCCAGGCCCACCCACATCCTCTAGCTCATTCTTTCTTCATCCCCCGCCGTGCACAACCACCCTGGTGCCATGCCACCCTACCTGCTCCCTTCCACGTGTCACGCGTGCCTCGCTTGCTTGCACTGGCACCATACTCATCGCTGCTCTCACCGTCGTCACCCGCCCCGCGTCAATGCCATCCCATCGTTGCTCCTGTAGCCACACCACCACCTGCACTGGCGCCATGCTGCCAGCCCACGACGTTGCCTACCCCGTCCGGTCGTTGTCATGCTCCCGCCTCGTCCTCACCACTGGAGCTGCATCGCACCCACTTCCCCACGTGACCATCGCCTCGCTCCTACTTAAGCCGCAGTCGGGTGCACCCCTTCTTCCTCCCCTCCCTCGCTTGGAAACACCCTCACCAAACATGCGCCGAGTCAGTGCTCATGACCACCACCAAGACCGCCATCTGTTCCCACTGCTCTGGTGAGCCCCTCACCTCACCACGCACATCACCGCGTGTTCTGGAACACGAGGAGTCTTTCCCCTCCACTAATTCGGCCTTTTGTCCACAAGAAATCGCCGACAACCTCTCCTTCCCCTTCACCAGCCAAGATCGCCATTTCCGTCGCCGCTCCTCGCTCGGTGAGCTCCTTTCCGATTGCACTCGCCCAAAGCACCTCTCTCAACCATTCCCCACTGCTCATGCCCTCTCTCCCTCCCCGTAGCGCCGCCGCCATGAAGACCTCGCTGTGCCGCCCGTGGCCCACATCCTCAGATTGCCTCAGCCTCCCTCCGTTCACATGGCCCACACCAGTAGGTTCCCCTCACTCTCCTAGTGCTCGTGCTTGCCCTACCTTCCTCCGTCTCCCACCCGAGCACCATCGCCCCTCACCTCCCCTAGCGCTGGTCGCCGCCCTACCTGGTGCTCGCCGCCTTGGGTCGCCCCAAGCCACGACGCCCCCCTAGGTCCCCCCTAGCCGTGAGCAACCCATTTTTGGGGTCCAAGCTACCTCACCACCGCCCCCTCGCTGTCGGCAAAGTGTGCCTGTGAGCTCCCTAACTTCCTCTATTTCAGCTACACTATCTCCCTCTCTGGCTCTCTTTGTTGTTGCGTGATATGGTGGGGCCTCTATCTCTGCGTGATCTCCCTCGTCTCGAGTAGAGTGAATGATAGTGGGGTCCACCCGTAAATGCCTAATCATTAGTTAGTTTGCTATGAAAGCAATTGTTACTGGCCCTCCCCTCTCTGTGGTCCTCTCTCTCTCTCTCTCTCTCTCTGTGTGTGTGTGTGTGTGTGTGCGCGCGCGCGCTTATGATAGTGGACTCATTCCAGTAGATGGGTAGTTAGTAGGGGATGGTAGATTGATTAGTATTAAGCAAGGATTAAGGGGATTGTCGATGTAGGTTTCAGTTGCCATACACTCCTTTCACTAAACCAATTAGTGAATCAATTGGGTGGATGATTCGAGTACGTACAAGCCATTAGCAAGTAAAACACAACATCAAGCAACCAGTGATCAACACCAGTTAGTGTTTAGTTAGAATAACGTAGTTAGTCGAACCCAGCAACCAATAGGTCAAACCCTAAACGAGAGATCGATCAGTAAGTAAACTATCGATTGTGATTCACTCAGGTGGTTAGAGCTTAAGATGGTATAGTCATGGTTGGGCGTATACCTACGCAGATGATCAGACACCAGTCGGCCCATAGACCTTGTATGGTAATTATCTGCCTAACTAGAGGTAGTCGTTAGCAGATAGTAGAGCTAAGGATCAACCTAGTGTGATAGGTTACTTTAGTGTATGTCAAGCCACACAAGTAATGAAGCTAGCTAAAGATCGCCGCAACGATGAACCCAAACCCATAGACACGACTAAGGGTGTAAGGCTGATGCCTAGCCAATGCTTGGAAGTTCCAACTAAGGATCATGGAACTTCCTTGATAAATATGAATCGATAAGAAAAACCATTAAATGAACTAGACCCCATGTATCGGTGAGACTTATGTCTACCCTACGTGAACCTTGAACCCACGCATGGGTTCCACTTGACTTTCATGGAACTTCCTCGATAAATAGGAAGTAATCACTAAAGAAACCATTAGATTAGCTAGGCACCGCGTGTGGGTAGCAATGAGATGTTCTTGAGTGGGTGATAGTAACTCAGCCACCAAACTGACCTCCTATAGGCTCCAACTATCACCCATCGCTATTCGCTCCTCGTGGAAGTGCGATTTGTGATCCAAAAGTGGATAAGAGAATCCCACCTAGCAAAGTGATCTCTCCCATCTTGGTAACCATTAAGGAATGTTCCTACAGACATTCTCAACCTCTCTGTTGGATTCATAACTTTCTACACCAACGGACTTTCTGAGAGCTCGATCCCTCTTGCCCTCACTCCGGATCAAGTAGACACTTGACCCTAAGACTAACTAGCAACCCAAAACCCCACCACTGGACCAAATAAATATAGTTTGGATCTATCTACTTTGGTCTGGAGAATTTCCTTCATTCCAACTATCACTAGATGTGCTTCATTTAGTCTGAAGTATTTCCTTCATCAACTTCATTGGATATACTTCGTCTGAAGTATTTCCTTCATCAACTCCACTAAGTATGATTAGTTTCATCTGGAGTACTTCCTTCTTTCAAGATGTTAATATATTTACTTTTCATTTGAATTGTTTCATTTTGTTTGAATGTCTTTGGGTTTATTGAATTTCATTTGAATGCTTTCAGGCGTCCTTGGGTTCGATCGTATTATGCGTAGTTAGAATCTAAAGCCATGACAGGAACAGTTGTCCCAACAAGAACAAGGTCGAGATCAAGATTATCAGAACATTGAGCAAGGCGAGTCAACTGTTGATCATGTTGCACCTACTTTTGAAATGCAATTATATTGTTTTAAAATATGAAATTGCACTGCTATGATTTATACAACTATGTTGATCTAGCTCATAGTTAATACCTTAATATACTTGAATATAACCTTCCCATCCTTGAACTTGGACACTATCCTTTGCCACCCTAGAACTAATGGTATACATACTAGTTGATAAGTCCGTATCTAAGTGTCATGCTTAGCCTTGCTTAGATACATTGATATGTGGGCAATGATTTTCCCCAATATTGTTCAAAACATGAAAACTGGATTTGGCCAGTCGAGGTTGGAGCTTGGCTGACATGCGGAACTTGAAAAATATTTTAAAACAAAAGGAAAACCAAAAATAGATTTCGACTTGGGTGGCTGGAAAGCGTGGCAGGTGCTAAGAAGAGCACGACAGAGTGGGTATGGGGAAGTACCGCCCAAGTCAATAAAGGACCGGGTTCTTGTGATGACCTCTCATATAAAAATAGTGCAACCACTAGTCTATAATGGGTACGATCTGGCTAACTAATTTGTTCACCTCATTGCAACCTTGCCATTGGTGGGTGTGTAGGTGGGTGTGGGTAGGAGCCACTGAACTACATGGCGCAAATGGAGACCTCCCGGGGGCAAGGCCCAAGGAGGTGATGCCTAACGGTGTGGGGTTACGTTGAGGTGGGGCATTGTAAAGCCTATGTGATAATCAACTTAGTCGCACACCTATGGAAGTGTATCAGGGACATTATAAGTTGATTGTCTCTTGTGGGTAATGAAGGGATACGGGTAGGCTACGCTGGCTGACAATTCAAAAAATTTACCACGTAAACCAGGATGGCATGCAAGCAGGAGATCATAGATCGTTACCAACAGAAGTGTAGTGCAGCAGAAGAAGAGTTGGAGCAGCCTGATCCAATGAAGAGCGCGTCGATGAAGTGGTCGTAGGCGATCATCCAGCTTCCTCACAAGTCGATTGTCTCCTCTAGCAACCTCTGCGGTTCCTTGTGAAGATCGTGGATCGTCCTCAAGCGCAACAGCGACTGCAGTAGCGCCTCTACGGTATCCACACATCTAGAGAAGGAACACTGCATGCCGGTGTGCTAGCACCAAGTCACATGAAAAGGCTCTCTCAAGAAGATGGTGGCTTGGGTTTCAGTTGAAAAACTCACATGTATCGCGCCCTCTCCCAATAGCCTCAAGCATCTCCTTATATAGTGCCCGTGACGGATCCTATCCGAACATGTTTGACGAATCGTATCCGTACTAGTATGTTCCAATCCGTTAAGTGTGTGACCTGTTAGGTTTATGCATAATCGGTTGTGACTCGGAAACTCCTTTCCGATCACGAGTCGTCAGCGGCTCCTAGCAGAACATAACGATTCCTGAATACAGATAAATTATAACAAACGAACCTTAATGCAATATGATCTACAACCAGGTCCACATCACTAATGACCAGCTCGTATCTCTATATGACTAGTTCATATTTGGTCTCGACTAGTTCGTAACTCCTTACGACTAGGTTTCGACCACTTAGTGATCACGTTTGACCAGCCTATGACTAGCTCGTATCTCCATATGACTAGTCCGTATCTGATCAAACTGAAAGACCTTCTCGTGTATTCTATCTTTGCCTCACGATATCTGGTTGAACTCTAGGTGAGATGTTGTGTCATCTATGAACTATTCAATGCTTTCTCGATTGAGTGTCAGATAACTTCACATGGTCGAACACTTCGACCACTAGTGGCATGGCCATGCACTTTCTTTATCCGAACACATCGAGGGACCCAGAGATATCTCTCCTGTTATGTTAGGAGGGGCAAATCCCATATCCAACCAGTCACATTCCTCCGCATGTTTCACAACATACCTGAAAACTACCTTTATAACTACCCAGTTACGGAGTAGTGTTTTGTAACCCCAAAGTATACTCTTACGCATGTAGGAAACCATGCTGATCTCAGGTCTAAGGATTATACATCATCATTGCTTGAGACCAACCGATGACACATAAAATCATAACAATCTCAACAGTGTCTCAAGGTAGATCAATCCAACCCCATATTCCCCAACATGTGTTCATATTATTGATTCGATATCCCCATATCCATGACCAGTGAAACATGGTCATCAATCAATACATGTGCCGGTCGATAGAGTCACTAGTGTTCTGACTAGTGACATCTGACTAGGGATTTATTTAGAATGACATCATATAGGCTAAAAGAGTTTCACCAACAAGTCACATACTTGTTAATCTTTATAACCAATGATTCATTCAAGGAACATAATAACATTTATTCAATAACTCATAAATATAAACGTGATATAATCATATCTATGATTGCCTCTATGGCATATCACCAACAGTCTCCCACTTGCACTAGAGTCAATTATATAGGTATCTTATACCCATTGCTCTTGTGTGCACCTCATGCTTAGGTTGCGGGAGAGACTTTGTCAATGGATCAGAAATATTCAAATCTGTGTGCACTTTGCATATATTCACATCACCTCTCTCAACAATCTCACGAATGATGTGATATCGTCGAAGTAGGTGCTTGAACTTTTGATGCAATCTAGGCTCCTTAGCTTGTAAAATGGCTCCAGAATTATCACAATAGAGATCTATTGGACTGGAAGCACTAGAGACCACACCCAGTTCATTAATGAACTTTCTAATCCATACAGCCTCTTTTGTAGCTTTTGAAGCCACAATGTATTCAGCCTCTGTTGTAGAATCAGCAACCGTTCCCTACTTGGAACTCTTCTAGCTTACTGCTCCTCCATTCAAACAAAACACAAACCCTAATTGCGATCTGAAATCATCCTTGTCGGTTTGGAAGCTTGCATCGGTGTAACCATTTACGACCAGCTCTTCCTCACCTCCATAAACAAGGAATGCATACTTAGTCCTTCTCAAGTATTTAAGGATATTCTTGACTGCTATCCAGTGACCTTCACCTGGATTCGACTGATATCTGCTCGTAACACTTAGAGCATACAACACATCTGGTCGTGTACATAGCATGGCATACATTATAGATCCAATAGCCGAAGCATATAGAATTCTACTCATTTTGTCTTGCTCATCAGTGGTCGTAGGACGCTGACTCTTGCTAAGATTAATGCCATGTGCCATGGACAAGAAACCTTTCTTGGAATCTTGCATGTTGAACCGTTTCAACACCTTATCTATGTACATATCCTGGCTCAATCCAATTAGCCTTTTAGATCTATCTCTATAGATCCTTATACTAAGAATATATGCTGCATCTCCTAAATCTTTCATTGAGAAACTATTTCTCAAAGAAGTTTTAACAGATTCAAGCATAGGAATATCATTTCTGACCAGTAGTATTTCATCCACATACAATATCAGAAACACAAGCTTGCTCCCACTAACCTTCTTGTAAACACAAGATTCTTCTTCGTTCTTGATGAAGTCAAACCGTTTAACCATTTCATCAAAATGAATGTTCCAACTCTGAGATGCTTGCTTCAATCCATAGATGGATTTATTAAGCTTGCATACCTTTCTAGCTTCCTTTGATCGATTAAACCTTCTGAGCCGTGGTCATGTACACATCCTCACTTAGGTTTTCATTTAGGAAATTGTTTTGACGCCCATTTTCCATATCTCATAGTTGAAATATGCAGTAATAGCTAGAATGATCCGGATAGATTTAAGCATCGTGACAGGAGAGAAGGTTTCATCATAATCAACACCTTGAATTTGTCTGAAACCCTTCGCAACTGTCGTGCCTTATGAATGTAAACATTTCCATCCATATCTATCTTTTTCTTAAAAATCCACTTGCACTCAATGGTCTTAATACCATCAGGTGCATCAACCAAGTTCCAAACTTGATTATCATGCATGGACTTTATTTCGGATCTCATGGCTTCATGCCATGACTCAGAGTCTGGGTCCACCATTGCTTCCGCATAAGTTTTAGGCTCATCATTATTCAACAATAAAACATCATGCCCATACCTTATAGGCAATTAACGTGGCCTTTTTTTTTATCTACGTGGGGTTGATGCCTCATCTACAGGTTTAACAACATTTTGTTCATCCTGTAGAGGTTCAGTAGGAGTTGAAATATTTTCATATGGTCCTCGAATTTCTTCGAGTTGCGCCTTACTCCTACTGACTCCTTTGGAAAGAAACTTTTTCTCCAAGAAGACACCATCACGGGCAACAAACACTTTGTTATCAACCCGATTATAAAAATAATATCCTTTAGTTTCCTTAGGATACCCCACAAAGAAACACTTATCGGACTTGGGTGTGAGTTTATCGACATCAAACATTTGACATATACCTCATGATTTCATACCTTGAGAAAAGACAATCCAGACTCTTCCGGTCTATATCTCATATGGAGTCTTTTCTACAGATTTTGGTAGAACCCTATTTAAAGTGAAAGCCGCTGTTTCTAGAGCATATCCCCAGAATTGCAATAGAAGATCATATTGGCTCGTCATTGACCGAACCATGTCTAACAATGTTCGGTTCCGTCGTTCCGATACCCCATTCCATTAAGGTGTTCTCGGTGGAGTAAGCTGTTGAACAATTCCACACTTCTTTAGATGATCACCAAACTCATTGCTCAAATATTCACCTCCACGATAAGATCATAGACATTTGATTGTATTGCCAAGTTGATTATGTACTTCATTCTAAAATTCTTTGAACTTTTGAAAGGATTTCGACTTATGTCTCATCAAGTAGACATAGACATATCTACTGAAATCATCAGTAAAAGTTATGAAGTACTGAAAACCACCTCTGGTCAGAGTGCTCATTCGTCCACATACATCCGAATGTATTACGACCAGTAGATCACTCGCCCTCTCACCTCTAGTCGTGAAGGGCGCCTTTGTCATCTTGCTAAGTAAACAAGATTCACATGTTTCAAATGATTCAAAATCAAATGAGTTTATAAGACCATCTCTATGGAGCTTCATCATACGCTTCTCATTTATATGACCAAGATGACAATGCCAAACGAAGGTGGGATTCACATCATTAGGTCAAAGTCTCTTAGCATTAATGTTATAGATGGGTTCATCCTCAAGATTCAAAACATACAATCCACTCACCAATGGAGCATGGCCATAAAGCATATCTTCAAAATAAATCGAACAACAATTGTTCTTTATTCTCGAACTCATAACCTTCGCTTCCTAAACAAGAAGTAAATAATATTTTTGCTTAAGGTCGAACATAATAACAATTATTTAGTTCCATAACTAATCCTAAGGGCAAAGCTAATGGTAAAGTGCCAATAGCTAATGTAGCAACTCTTGCTCCATTGCCCACACGAAGATCAACATCTCCTCTTGCTATGCTTCTACTCCTTACCAATCCTCGTGATCGAATTGCAAATATGAGCAACCGATCCAGATCAACTACCCAAGAACTGGTCTGAGAAGTGGCAAGATTCATTTGTATAACATTTATACCGAATCGAAGTCTTACTTTTTTGTTTTTTTTCATTTTCGCTAATTACTTTTGCGCTTTCTTCCAATGCTCAATCTCATGACAATGGTAACATTCTGATTCAGGCTTAGGACCCAACTTGAGTTTCTTAAGCTCCTTGAGACTCTCGATCTCATCTTGAGTCTTTTCTTTGCCTTTTTCCCTTTCCCGACTTACCCTTCTTCTTGAAGGTTGTAGTCTTTTGAATTATCATCACATGATTGGAACTTTTCTTGATGCTCTCCTCAGCACTTTTAAGCATGCCATGCAACTCGGTCAATGACTTCTCCATGCCATTCATATGAAAATTCAATATGACGGGCTCAAAGCTCGTAGGGAGCAATTAGAGAATTATATCAGTAGCCAACTCTTGGCTAAGGGAAAAACCAAGCTTTTTCAAACTCTCAATGTGATCAATCATCTTGATCACATGAGGACTGATCGGGTTGCCCTCCGACAGCCTACAAGAAAACAATGCCTTAGAGGTATTAAACCTCTCTGGCCTTACTTGATCCTGAAACATACCCTTCAGACCCACAATCATATTGTATGCGTCTGTGGTCTCGTATTGCTTCTAAAGCTCAGAGCTCATGGTTGCAAACAAAAGGCAGTGCACATCGACTGCGTCATTGCAATGCTTCTCATAAGTATTCTTTTTAGTTCGAGTAGCATCAACATTCGGTTCCTCGGGATAGGGACTCTCTAAAACATATTCCTTCTTTTCTTGTTTGAGAACAATTCTCAAATTACGAAACCAATCAATGAAGTTTGAACCATTCAACTTTTCTCTCTCAAGAATAGATCGCAAATTAAAGGTAGGTGCAGAAGAAGTAGTAGGTGCCATGATCTACAACATAATATGCAAAAATTCAGCACTATGTTTATGTAAGATCTTCTATTAGACACTCATGTTGGTGGTTATGTTCGACTGCCTATGATCAGCTCAGTATCACCATACGACTAGTCTTTACTGGTCATATCCCCATACGACTAGTCTAAACCTAGTCGATCACCATACGACTAGTTCATACCGGTCGAACTTAATCATCAACAGCTAATAAAGATACTCCAACTATATGTTCTAAACCACGCTTCCCTCAAACAACATATAGTGAGTTCAAGATCCATAAATCATTAAGTCCTAGTGAGCTTTAGCATCATTGCTAGAAACTTAGTGATTTTAGGTAACCAATCCTTTGTTAATCATATCACATATGACTCTTGTTTGATCGGTGACATCTCCATGCACTTCCGACCAACACTATGCCCCAAGGCCCAAAACCCTTTTGATAGCCTTGTCAAGTTAAACCAACACTATACATGTGGGTGTCCAACACCCACCCTATCTTATTAAGATAGTTAATGGCACCCTACTTTGGTAGACCTACCAATTAACGATCAAATTCGTGATGGTCGTAGCAATTGGAAAGGTATCAAATTAACTTAATTTTTCTTGAGGGATACTATTCTACCATGTTAAAACATCTAATGATAAAACATGATCAAATAGCATGACAGAATAAACATTCATAGACAATCAAATTAAACTGGCCCTTAACATGACGATCTCCATCACCATACTTCATGTCCTCCGACCATCATGCTTGAAGTCTCTGACCGAATTTATCTACTAAGCAATTACTCCTAAAAGCTAGTAATGAATTACAGACGATAATATTAAGCATCACATGTCGTTACGCAGACCGTTATACAATAATATGTAGCTCGATGGCTATCACACAGCATGACACGCAGGCCATGTGAAATCCATTCATGCATCACATACACAATGGGCCATACTATTCACATCAATCCCTGCAAAAATGAGTTGTGCATAGAATCCAATTCTGTCAGGCGACATGAACACATACAACTATATAACATGGCTACGACCTTGGCGGTCCCGCTAGCTGGTTAGCGAGTGGGATTCAAGAGGCAAGGTTTTGATATGACCACTCATTGAGGTATACTTCGATGGCAGAATTCCGACCAGTATGAGTATCATGCAATGTGATCGTAAACAAGCGCAATTAACCATCTAGTCCTTTTAGCTCATACCTCCTTGTAGACTCATCTACTAACACCAAAAACCGATCGATCTTATCGACCAGTGCCAAGATCATTCCATCCGTATGAACCGATCTAGGTTACCAGACCTAACCAGTAATAGATCCAATCTACTACTGCCACATATCCAGTATATGTGACCGATCTAGATCAAAAACTATGCAGGATGGCTCTGATACCACTGAAGTGTAACATCCCAAAGTTCTGTTACCAAAATAAAAATTAATAAAGTTATTATTTTGTTGGATTTTCTGAAATTTGAAAGAGTTTTATTGCTTTATTTGAATTTCTGGAGTTTTAAAAGTCAAAAGTAAAATTTATTAAAGTTTTTGAAGTTTTATTTGAGTTAAAGTTTAAAAAATTTAATTGTTTTCTAGAATTTTCTGGAGTTTTAAAAGCTTTTTCCTAAGTATTTTAAAGCCAAAATAATTTATTTGCAAAATTAAAAGCTAACTTTAAGTTGGAAATAATTTTATTAAGTCCAAAATAACTCTAGAAATTTCTATGAATTTTTCTAGAAATTTTGGATGTTATTTGGTATTTTATAAAAACCTTTTATTTATTTGGGTTATTTAAATTGGAAAATCAATTTGAAAATCCAATCGCTTTTAGTAAAACCTTGGTCCATTTATTCTTCCACGCCAAGACCGCCCATTCAACCCAACTCCTGCGGCTACACGCTTTTTATCGCCACCGCCGGATTGAACCGACAGCCGCTTCTCTCTCTCGCTCCGATCCTCTCCATCGCCAGAACCGCTTGGATGGAGATCCGACGCCAAGACGCCATCGCCGCACCTTTCTTCCCTCCCACCTCCTTTCTTCTCCAACGCTGGCCACCATTTTCGCCGAGCCGAAGCCGCCAACACCGCGAATCGCCCACTTCCTTTACTTGGTTCCATGCTGCTCAATCCCATGATCTCCGCCTCCCTCGTTCCCGCCCGTTGCCCCTCAATCATGCGCACGATCACCAGAATACCGCAATCGCCGCCGAAGACCCACGCGCCCGATCTCCACCCCTCGCCCTCCCCAGCCCCTATAAAAGGGAGCACCGGGTGAGCCCTTCCTCCCTCGTCCAAACCCCTCTACTCTCTCCCCCCTCTCTCCCCTCTCAATCGCCGGCATTTTGAGTTCTTCCTCGCGCAATCGAAGCACGGAATTTCTTTGATTCCAACGCCGACACCACCTCCTTGCCATCGCTGCTCGCGACCGCAGCACCGCCACCGTGTCGCCTACCCCTTGCGCACACTAGATTCGCAGGAACGCCGTCGAAGCCGCCACGCCACCAGAGGCCGATCCTTGCCGCTGCCGTTTTGCTTGCCGCCGCTGTTTCCATCGCGCCCTAGCACCGTCGTGGTGAGCACCTTAACCCCCACGCCCTCCTCTCTCTCATTTGGTACCACTCACACCCCCTCGTCGGAGCCCCTATAGCCAGCGAGGTGGTCGTCGAGCCGCTGGCGGCCTTGTGCCGACGTGGACGCCCACCGCAACGCCACCCGTACGCCACCTCTGCGCCAAAAGGCCATGTGGCAGCCCCGTGTCTGCACAATCATCGCTGACGTGGCACCACGTGTGCCACATCACCCGCACCTCCCTCACGTAATCGCTCCGGTGAACCACGCCCATGGTGAACCTTGACCACCCGTGGACCCGGCTTTTGACCGCAGGCCCACCTGTCATAGACTCTGAGTTTTCTGATTAAAAATAAATCGGCCGAAAATTCAAATCCCTGAGGGATGATGTCATAAACCGTATTTTCCTTTAGGAAAATAAATCGGTAAATTCTTTTAAATCCAAATTAGGGTTTAAAAGTTCCTGCGGTTCGTTCTCCTTCATACGAACTCCGATTTCGTCAATTCAAATTTCTAAATTCATATAAATTCAAGATCTAGCTAAATAAACCAAAATTATTTAATTTGGAGTTCATTTGAATCTTCATTTGATTTTTTTTAATTTGGCTTATTGTCACGTATAGATTTCGACGACTTCGGAGAGTCAGATTTCGACGCCGTTTGAGAGTAACTAATCAAGCAAGGCAAGTTATACCCTTGGTCATATTTGATCCCATTATTTAAAATTATTTAATTTCTATTTTAAATTATTGTATGTTTATTTATATTTAAGTTAATTTAAATTCTGCTTTTAAATTATAGTTATGTCTAAATCCTTTGTACTGCCAATCTTGCCATTGAAATAAATCTACCTTGACATCTTAGATGAAAATCTAGTTCATGCAATAGTATGAACTAGAACATTTTGAGAAAAAATATGCTTAGCCATGCTTAGACCAAAAATATTTTATTTGGGAATTTCAGCCAAAAATCAAATGATGTTTAAAAGTCTATGGCATTGGTTTGTCATGGAAGATTTTGTAAATGTTTTTGAAAAGCAAAAAGGAAAAGTTGGTTTGTACTTGGGCGAAATGGTTGACTGGTGGGTGCAGGTTTATGCACGGGCTCAATTCGGGTATGGGTTGAAGCTCAGGGGTTTTGTGGATAGTCGCCCAAGTCAGTTAAGGACCGACCTCTGAGCATTCCTTTGCTATGCCTATAATGGGCTATGCCTCATTGTGCAACCACATGTCTTGAGAATAGGAAGGGGACCTGGCTGACTAATTTGCAATGTTCCACCGTGGTCATTCCCTTCAGATACGGTGGGTAGTCATGTTATGACCTACGTTAGTCCCACCGCACAAGAGGGGCTAGGAACTCATGATTTCCATCCAAAGGGGTGAAACCTTAGCGAGGGAGATCATGAGAATAGCGATTGTAAAAGCCTTGACACGTGCTCTAGACCTGCTTACCTAAGGTAGTGAGCTGGTATCGACGGGTGCCAAACAAACTAGAGAATTCATGTCATGTGGGTAAAGCTGTACAACCTCTGCAGAGTGTAAAACTATTCGAATAGCCGTGTCCACGGTCATGGACATGCTAGCAAAGTCACTCAAAGTTAGATTTTGATTTTGTTTTGAAAAGACTTTATCAAATGGTTTATGCAAATGGGAATTGGGAAGGAAGCCTAGTGACAGGAGGGTATCCTTCACCACTTGTTGATGAATGTTATCCAAATCAGAACCGATTTGGGAAAATGAATTTTAGTTATTGTATAACTGCCTTGGAACTTAGTATTTATATTTGAAAGAGACTTGGCTTTATGCAAATCAACCATATTAAGCCTTCCTTTGAGATATCCATGTATGCATGTCATTCTCGTTATTTGTGGGTGTAACTTGTGAGCACAGAAGAGTTGTGCTCATACTTGCTTTATGCAAACAAATTTCAAAGGAGAAGGACTTTGCTACGGTGTGGATCCCGATGACTAGGCCGCTACCCCAACGATTGTTGTGGCAGATCATTGGATTCCACTACGCCTTCTTCGTCTTCCATGTGTTCTTTATTGTTGGCTTATAAGCCTCTTTTGTAATAAAATGTTGATTATTAATAAAGTATTGCGATTTATGGATGTTACCATATCTGCATCGTGTGAACTAGCTACTGATCATAGGACTAGTTCAGAAATGCACAGAGGATTTGGGGTGTTAATCCGGGTCCCATGAAGGATACTGGGTAGGCTACGCTTAGCTAACAATTCAAAAATTCTACCATGTAAACTAGGACACCATGCAAGCAGGAGATCATAGATCGTTACCACCAGACGCGTAGTGCAGAGGAAGAAGAGTTGGAGCAATCTGGTCCAAAAAAGGGCGCGTCGATAAAGTGGTCGTAGACGATCATCCAGCTTCCTCGCAAGTCGATCGTCTCCTTTAGCAACCTCTGCAATTCCTTGTGAAAATCGCGGATTGTCCTCAAGCGCAACAGCGACCGCAATAGCGCCTCTACGGTATCCACACGTCCAAGGAAGGAACACCGTACGTCGGTGTGTTAGCACCATGTCGCACGGGAAGGCTCTCACAAGAAGATGGTGGCTAGGGTTTCAGTGGAATAACTCACGTGTATCGCGCCCTCTCCCAATAGCCTCAAACATCTCCTTATATAGTGCCCGTGATGGATCATATCTGAACACGTTTGACGAATCGTCTCTGTACCGGTATGTTCCAACCCGTTAATGTGTGACCCGTTAGGTTTATGTGTAATCGCCAGACTGAAACTCCTTTCCGGCCATGAGTCGTCGGCCGCTCCTAGCGTAACATAACGATTCCCTAATACGCATAAATTATATCGAACAAACCTTAATGCAATATGATCTACGATCAGGTCCATATCACTAACGACCAGCTCAGATCTCTATAATGACCGGCCCATATTTGGTCTCGACTACTTCAGAACTCCCGATGACCGTGTTTCGACCACTTAGTGATCATGTTCGACCAGACCTCGACTAGCTCAGATTCCATACGACTAGTCTCAGATCCGATCGAACCGAAAGACCTTCTCGTGTATTCTCCCTTTGCCTCACGATATCTGGTTGAACTCCAGGTGAGATGTTGTGTTATCCATGGACTGTTCAATACTTTCTCGATCGAGTGTCGGATAACTTCACGTGGTCGAACACTTCGACTGCTAGTGGCATGGCCATGCATTCTTTATCCGAACACATCGAGAGGCCTAGAGATATCTCTCCTATTATGTTAGGAGGGGCAAATCCCATATCCGACCAGTCACATTCCTCCGTATATTTCACAGCATACCTGAAAACTACCTTTATAACTACCCAGTTACGGAGTAGCGTTTGGTAACCCCAAAGTGTACTCTTACACATGTAGGAAACCATGTTGATCTCAGGTCTAAGGATTATACATCATCATTGCTTGAGACCAACTGACGACACATAAAATCATAACAATCTTAACAGTGTCTTAAGGTAGGTCAATCCAACCCTATGTTCTCCAACATGTGTTCACATTATTGATTCGATATCCCCATATCCATGATCGGTGAAACATGGTCATCAATCAATACATGTGCCGGTCGATAGAGTTACTAGTGTTCCGACTAGTGACATCTGACTAGGGATTCATTTAGAACGACATCATATAGGCTAAAAGAGTTTCACCAATAAGTCACATACTTGTTAATCTTTATAACGAATGATTCATTCAAGGAACATAATATCATTTATTCAATACCTAATAAACATAGACGTGATACAATCATCTCTATGATTGCCTCTAGGGCACATCACCAACAGTAAAGTGTACTAACTCAGAGAGTAAGAAAACTATCTAGATAGCCGTGCCCACAATCAAGGCGGTCTTGAGAACTTACTTGAATTAGCTTTCATTTGTATAAAATAATTTATGGGTGGAGGAAAAGATGGGTTGGAACCCGAGAGATTTGAGATGGCCTCGTTGAGAACCAAAGGAGATGTACGAGATGTGACCCGAGAAAGAATATGAGCATTGGGTGGATGGAGACACTCAATAGTATAGGAGGTTGGAACGATCCACTAGTACTTTACAACAAAACTCAGTTTTGTTAGTTAAAATGCTAGGTCTTAGGAATTGCTTACTAACTGTTCTAATTCAAACTTAGCTTTGTGCAAATAAAAGAATCATGAACCTCCCTTTGATTAGCCTTGCATATATAATAATTATATTATGTGTGTTGGCTCACGAGTACGGTTGTATACTCATGCTCGCTCATTATATTATTATTCAGTAAGCATAAAAGAAGACTACATGGACAATTATGAGCATTGGTCAAGACTGAAGATCAAGAAGACCAAGAACTAGGTCGCGGAAACCAATCGATTGCCTATGGGTATATCGTGTGGGTTCCACGTGTTGTATTTCAATTTCACTTTATCGCCGATTCTTTAAAGGTATTTGGCCTAGTCGGTCATTCTAAAGACAAACACCATAAGGTATAT
>JAYEVD010000785.1:0-106658 GCA_036346405.1 Phyllostachys edulis
CTACAAAATGTCCAAAAGTGCTCACTTAAGGATCTACAAGTGAGCTCTAGGCTGATTGTAGTCGTCTAGTCCATCTAGTCATGCCGGGTAGCTCCCCGAGGTCTCAGGGGCGGAGGAGAGGTGGTACTGGTGCTCGGTGTCCTCACGCCCAAAGGAGATAGTGATGGAAGTGCTGCAATGGTTCTCAGAGGAGCTATCAGCATCTGCATAGAGAGCCATTACCTGCCGGGCGATGTCCAGGTCACCGACATACGAGGGCATTGGGTATGGGGTGCAGAAGTAACGATGGGCCGAGCTAGTTCTCGGTGGGTGTCAAGATCGCATCCTCTCAGATAATGAGCTCCCGGGAGAAGAAACCCTGGCCACCATAGAGCAATGCCGTCCTCCGGTGTGTAGATCACATACTCGTGTTGCAATCGAACGATAGCAACATAAGCCGATCAGCGAGGACATCCAGACAAGATAGAATGACTCCGTATATAACCTGCGTAAAATGACTCCCATAGAGCTAGCAACTGCGTGTCGTAGTTTAACGATAGCTTACATAAGCGCGATCAAGCAGGGATGTAGGACCGAAAGGCGACTAGAGGGGGTGAATAGGAGCTCACCTAATTTTTTCACCTCGCTTAGATTCAACACTGTGTTCACCTCAATAGCTATGAGAGCTATGAGGATCAACAATAAAGACTTGTGTTGAACTCGAACCAAAATCCTCAAGCAAAGAACCAAAATGACTAAAACCTGTTCGAAATTGGTCGATCCGCTGGGCAAAAATTGGTCGACCGACGGGCGGTTTGATCAAGCGTTATAGATCGGTCCGACCAGCCCGCCGTAAACAAGTGCATAACCCAAAACCAAAACGAAAATTGGTCTAACTTTTGATCTACATGGCCAAACTTGACCAAATTTGGAACACACCTTCCTAAGGATATTAGGAACCTATTCCAAGTAGAGATTGAGTAGATCCACGTCAAAGTTTCAACCTTTTTCCATTTTACCGAAGGAAGGTTCAAAACCAGGCAAAAACGAAAACTTGATCCAACACTTGCTCGTGGGAGATTGATGATCTAGATGATCTTAGATATATTCCCACATGTCACAGCAAGGTAGAAGAGGGCACGAAACCAACAAAAAACCAAAGGATCAAGAAAAGACCAAAGATCACAAACATAGAGCAAGAACGCAAAAGAGACTCATCTTTGGGAATCATCCATAGATTGATCTGAAGTTGAGAGGGTTTACAGCCACTCCATCCATGGAGGACAAAGCTCAATCCAAGAGCACACAACTCAACACATCTCCCTAGAACCTAAGCCTCTTCTCTTTCTCTAATGCCCTAACACCAAACTAGGGTTTACAAATGAAGTCCTTGGGGCTGTATCATAGCACCCTCCTATTTATATGAGGCCTAGACCTTCTAGAAGACAAACCCTAATGGACTCTGCTAAGGCCCAATACAAACGGGTCACCACGCACGCATTTTAAAGCGCCATCTTCACTTCTCTTGACCTAATCCACTTCTTGACGCACCGCCTTGCGCCACGGGTTGGCATTAGGTCACCACGGCGATTTGGTAAAATTACCAAAATACCCCTTCTCGATCTTTTTCAAGACCGAAGTCCGAATCGCTAAACACATCCATGCTTCGCCACTTGTAGGTTGATCCCGCTGCTCTCATAGTGCTCAAGAAGTCTCTCCCATCCGGTTCCCACCAACCACCATGGCACTTGCATTGACTCCGCATCGCTTGATCAACCGGCCGCACCAATCGCCTGTTCGGTCATCCTTGTCCATTCTGTACACGCTTGAGTCCATTGACCACACCGACATCCTCGATCGTTTCGGACCTCGGCTTCCAAGCTTAGTCCCGATCCTCCTCGCGCTGACTATCGCTGACCTCCAAGCAACCCGCACACCAATAGACAAGCAAATCGAATCCGGAACAAGTTCTTCACAACTTGACCCACGTTAGTGAAAACATGCAATATGCAACACATATGCATCAAGCCCATGCCCTAAGTTAACCCAACAAGCATCGCTAAAAACTCGACGAATCAAGTCAAAATCGGTCCGATCGCTTATTTTGGCCGGTCGACCGCCCTCGACTTAGCGAGAATTTTTCTTAAGGCTTGGCCATCCGACGCCCAAAATGCTTGGCCCGACCGCCAAAGAACCTCGACAGACAGATTCTTTGCAAAACGCTTGAATCGACAAACCACAAATGCCATTGCCAATTGTATCATCATCCTAAGATCATGCACATATCCCCATGATATCCACAAGGGACATCCAGACAGTATAGCCTCTCCAGAATAACGGTAAGCTCGATCGCCAAGTTCCTCCCCGGATAAGCACTTGAGTGAGGTACTCGATGGAGGCACTGACTCACGGCTTGTTCAGAGACTGTGTCTTCAGGAGTGTGAGGCCACTCAATGTGCTGCAACATCACTCAAAGAGTATGCTGTAATGTGCCCTCCTCAAAGGCACTCATGCGGTACTGCAGCTCCCACTGGTTGACCATGTACATAATTATAAAGAAAAGGAGAGTTAGGGATCAAATGAGAAGAGGTATAGATAAGAAATGACAGTAGACAGGAAAGAATTTTCAGCATCCATTTTTAACCATTCTTAGGTTCACTTACTAATCCCTTATGGCTATTAATCAGGTATTTCTACCCCTTGGTCTTTATATAAGTAGACCTTTATAATTTCACTTCAAAATAACTCCAAATGAAGGTAGGGAGGTTTAATAAGATAGTACATTACAAAAATTTCAGCAAGCAACACATTCTGATTTTTTTTTTGAAAAGAGAGATCTAAAGTGGTATCCTTAGTAGTTTGAAGACGAATTCTTCAAAAGGACTTTGTGGGAAGTTTTGATGACATTTTGAAAACATTTTGGCTCTATTTTTAAAGTCCTAAAAGTGGTTTAATGCTGTCATTTTCAGAGAGCATCCCATCTCTCAAAACTAGAATTATTTTGAACAAGATGAGATGATTTGCCCAAACGAATCCTGAGATGAGAAAAGAAGGCTAAGAGGGAGAAGATTAGCAATCATTTCTAAGATTTAAGAAACATTCCTATGGTTAAGTTAGATTGCAAACTTTTATTTCTAAGTCTAATCTATTAACCATTCTACCTAGGGCTTGTCCTACAGTCAATATGGCTCTGATACCAAGCTACATCGCTGACCCCAGGTGTGAAATACCCGTGGATCTTATGTGTATATAGTGCTAGTACCAGGAATAAAGGCTAGCACACACATTCACAACATTTGGCATCACATCCATACAATCAAAATCTAAAGTAAAGCAAAAGGACAATCTACTTAAGTTATTACAAACCACGATCGACCGCCAAATAAAAGTAGTCATCAAAGTAAGTAAAGTCACAGTGAAAAACATAGTAGTAGTAGTAGCAAAAGTCCAAAGAAGATGTCCATCCGATCCCTCGTGCAACCGACAAGGAAACAAGGCCTAAGTAGACCCGTCACCAAACCCCTCGGTGCAGGAGCAAAGAACTCGTCAAATCGGTGTTGGCTCATCCGCAAATTCTAAACTAACAACAATAGCAAGATTGAGTACTTGTGTACTCAAGAAGACTTGTAGTGTATCGCAAAATCATAGTAAATGCAAGGCTATCAAAAGTAGGGCTCTACTTACAAGTTCTTTTGCTCAAAGCCAAATTTATTTGCAATAATCATAAGTAATACTTTGCAACGGTAATTTGAAAGAGCAGTTTATGAAAAAGTAAATACATGACAGTAAGTAAAGTAACTGAACAAGTAACAACAAGTACTCACAACCCTTCTCAGTTGTAAGCAAAAATTATAATCAGGTTTTGCCATAAAAATGGCAGTGACAAGTTCATTTTCAACCATAGAAATGGCAGTCCTGCTATAGAAATAGCAAATCGATCATAGAAATGACAATCCGCTATAGACATAGCAACAAAGCCATAGAAATGGTAGTTAACTCAACAAAGGAAAACCCCATGTCATTACCCCAATATTTTATGACAAAACAGTTTAGAAAACAAAGCTACCGCCATACCAGCCGCACTAAGCATGCTCATGACCACGAGTGTGGCTATTCGAATAGTTTATTACTCTGCAGAGGTGTACAACTTTACCGATAGTATGTGGTATTCTAGTTGCCTAGAATATCTCTATATCGCTGCTCACTGCTGAAGGTAAGCAACCTAGAGTTCGCAACGCAGCATTTACATTATCTAGTCCTAACCCTGCACTAGCCCTGCGAACGATTATCCCTAATTACTCGGATAGAAACCCGCAGTATGAGGAGTCCTCACTTACCAGATAGAAACCCGATAAGGAGTCCCTCACTTGACAGATAGAAACCCGTCAGGTGAGTCTTTCACTACACCCGGATAGAAATCCGCGGGAGTGAGCCATTCGCAGTTGTGTCAGCAATAGAAATTGCGGACACTACTCCTGCCTACTATCATGCAAGGCTAAGATTTCGATAACATAGTTAGCTACGACTATCCCATACTAGCACATATGGTTGTACGATTAGGTCTTAGTCTTGGATTTGCTGGCTTCAGTCCTTAATCGACCACGGGCGAGATCTCCACCCTATCTACTAGTGAGTCACAATCCTCACTCTTCCAGAATACAATATAACTCGCCCGCGACTAAAGAATAAAGTTTTCATGTCATTTTCATATGAAATAATAGAGGTAACTCCTCTGGACATTTTACAAAATAATCCCAAGCTAAAAAATTATCATATTGTCCTTTAAATCAATTTTCGTAAATTCTACCGTTCTAATTGCAATTTGTACGACAATCGCATTCGAAATTCCTATTTGACATTATCTATTGTCTAACCCATATTCTAAAGGTTACAACAATAAGAGATCAATATTTCAAGGAGACAAATACATCAAGTAGGATTTACACTACCAATTTCCCGATAATAGCATTTTCATACAAGAAAATACACGCATGCATAATAAGATTTGCAAAACAAAGTACAATAAGTAAAATACTAGGATCAATATAATCAAAAGGGGTGCTTGCCTTGCTCTTGAGGTTCTGGAGGTATAATGGATTGATCGTCGCAAGAATAACCTAAATAATCAATGTCTAAAAAGAGCCAAAAAGAATTAAATAGCAACCAACCAAAATAAAAAGTAACCAAAAATAAATATTTTATATATTCAGGTAGGTTATGATTTTAGACAAATTTAGAGACAAATTTCACTTAATTTGGAGTTGTGTAGCAAAAGTTATTAAGGTTTTAATCCATTCGGTTTGATAAATCCAAATTAAATGGAAAATACGTTTTCTAATGGATAAAGCTTATTCTCGCGTCGTTATAATAGAGTTTACGCCTTCACTAAAAGGAAAACGTATTCGACTATAAGCGAAAGCGTATTTTCTATTTTCCATTGATTTCGGTTAAACTAACAGGTGGGGCCCACATCATAGACTCAAATAGAGCTAAAGGTTTGAGTTAACTTAACGCCCGATCCCACACGTTAGTGACTCATTAGTATTAATTTGAATAGTTAAATGATTGGTTAGCCCTAATGGCGTGATTTAGGCACGCTGATGATGAGCTATAGTGCTCGTCATCGCGGTGTCGCGCGGTGGTGCTCACGCCCGCGCTACTCACCAGCGATGTGGGGCTCGGCGAGGCCAGTGGGTGCTTAAAATAGAAACTACACACTAATGCACACCTGTCGGCACCGACGGCATGGCCTGAGTTGGCTCAACGCGGTGGCGCGCTGACAACGAGCGGAGGAGCTACTACGGCAAACGATGACAACGCAAATGAGCACTGCCCTGGGCAAACTAGCACGCGCATAAGCATCTAGGGGCTACTAGGACTATACCAGAATGACGCGGAGGGGCTGAGGTGGTTGGAGATGAGTTGTTGACGGTGAGATGCAGCGGTGATGTCGATCGCACGTGGAGAAGAAACCGGGGTGAAGGAGCTTGAAGTCTGATGGTCGGGGAAGCTTCAGTATGTCCTGGCGATGCTTCAGGTATGGTAAATTGGCCTGAAGTGTGGTGAATCGCCATGAGACTTGAGGCGGCGTTCTAGTCGGAGACGGGGAAGAAAGGCCAATTCGGGCAATCCTGTGAATGGACGATCAAATTGAGTGAGGGGAAAGACTCAAGGTGATTTAGAACGTGATATGACAAGGTAGGATTGACACCAAACCCTTCACGGTGTCGGAGACGAAGGTGGTGGGGCGCGGCCGAAATAGGGTTTGCGCTCTCAGAGCTCTAGAGCTCGATTGGGGGGATGGAATGAGAAGTGAGTGAGCGCATGGGTTTGGAAAGGGGGAGACGAAGCTCGGGGTGGGTTTTATACTTTGGCGGAAGCGTGGTGAGGAAGACTCTGGGCAATGGCGGAGCTCTCGGCGTTACTGGGTAGAGAGGGGTTGGTGCGGCATTGAATGGCGACGCGACACGGGTGGTTGAGCTAGAGCAAAACCAATGGCGGCGAGGTGAAACCGAAGCGCGCGAAGCTCACGCTACAGTGTCTTGGGCTGGCGCCGAGCGAAGGTGGACGATGAGTCCTACGCACGGGCCCCTAGTTAGTAATGCGATGAAGCGGTAGAGTTGATCTAATCTCGTGGTCCGATCGAAACGAACGGCCAGATGAAACGAAATGTTCGATGGTCGAGCAACCCAATCGATTTGGTTCGTCTCGATCGAGATTGAATGGTTCAGAGACGCTTGTTGTTGGATGGTCCGAACGGCCTAGTTGATCTAGACGGTTGATTTCAAATCTAACGGCTCAGAATCTCGGGTCCTACTCACTTATGGGGTTGGTGCGGTTTGACGCACTGCTTGGACTCGAGCCCAAGGAATAGTACAGCTTTTGAGTTTTGAATTAACAGCTGATTTCTTTGCTGATTTAATTCACTAACCAAACGAAGTCCAAATTTAATGGACATTTTTGTATAGACTACTGGGCTCGAGTATCTTGTACAGTAAAAATTTGAGAAGCTAAAACCTTCCATGAATTTCTACAAAATTCAAACAAGGTGCTGTTCCTAAGGGGTTGTAATGATTTTCTAAACAAAAATTTCTATAGAAATTTTGTTGAATAGTTCCTAGGATAAATAGCCCGAAACCATTCTCTCATTTAGAAATCTTTGCTTTGTTTTATCTATTTCCTTTTTAGCACCTAATTGTAGTTCAATTTTTATTTTTAAAACCAACACAAGATTTTCAAAAAGGCAAAGTTTAAATACAAATGTTCAAAGGAACTTTTCCTAATGCATTTATATTACTTAATCCCAAGATTAGGATTTTGGGATGTTAAATTATTTCAACTGAAAATTGGTATTTATATTGGCAATTAAATTATTTTGCCTATAAAATAAATAGGAAAAACTTTTTAAAATCAGAAAATTCAAGGAACTTACTTAAATTTTCTTTTTAACAAAAATGAAATTTTGGGTTGTTACATTGATGTAGCCTAATGGTGGATGGTGCTTTGTATAATATGTTGTCTATGCATGGATGAGTAAAAGGCAAAGAGGGCATGGTGTGAAGCGGCACTAGCTGCAGCCTACAGGCTGCTCGATTCATCTTCTTTCTATGGTTGAAAGTTCAAATGAGGTATGTTTGACCTTTGTTTTTTATTTTAGTATCAACTTTCTATTAGACAAAAGAGACGACTAGTTGGAGGTTGAGTTGGTGCCACAAGCAACGGCCTTTTCAAACTCTTTCGCTTTAAGGAGTTCAATGTTCTATCACTCCAATAACTATATAGAGCTATAAAGATGAGAGCCTAAATCCTCACAATGAAATCTCCAAGAAAAACCGAACAAAATGAACCAAAGTTTGTTTGGGTGGTCTGACCTCCATCTAGTGGGCGGTATGACCTCTCTTGGGCTGTCTGACCGCTCCTCTTGGGTAGTCTGACCTCTCCCTCGGGCGGTCTAACCACTTTCTCAGGACATAGCGGAAAATCAGTACAATTTCAAATACAAGAATTAATGTAACTTTCAATCAAAAAATCCAAATTACATGAAACTTTGCATACATCTTGCCTAAGATATTATGAACCGAATCCATGAAGAGATCGAAGCAAATCTTTCCAGAGCTTCGACCTTTTCGATCCGAAGGCAAGTTGCATCAAAACCGGGCCAAATATGAAAAAGATTATTGAGAGGAGCTCGTGGACAGAATCAATCCAAGATGGCTAAGAATGGTTTTCCACATGTCCTACAACCCTCAACCAAAGCAATAATTAAGCAAAAACCCCTTAAGCGCAAAACTGCCAAAATCACCCTTTCTACCACCAAAACCGGGCAAACTCAAGAACATGCAATATAAGTTGCCTAGATGGATGGGAACTGCTCTCCAAGAGATATCTCCATCACTTACACATCCTAGATACCAAGAAAGATCAAGAGGGGAGGAAGAAACAAAAAAAACAAGCCAAATCAAGAAATCAACATTTCAGCATATGAGAGGAAGACATGAACGAATTTGGAGATTTGATTTCTACTTGGAGGTAATATTTAGAGCCACTACCATGGGAGGACAAAGCCACTAGGGCAACAAACACACAAGTTCTCTCATCTCTCTCAAGACCTAGTCTCCTCTTCTTTCCACTTTCCCCAAATTTTCCAAATTAGGGTTTCAGGCTTGGTTGTTGTGCAAATCCTGCACCACCCCTTATATAGTGTAGACTAGACTAGAAAGAAACCCTAATCGGGCAACCATTAAGCCCACACATGAACGGGTCTCTCACTCATGCACGCTTTTTAAAGCAGATGACGATTTGGTGCTTTCAATCAGATGTTCGTTATCTTGTCCTCCTTATGACCTAAACCACTTCATCTCGAATCATGTGTCACGGTTTTTCCAAGGTCACCAACCCGGTATTTTGGTGAAGATACCAAAATACTCCATCTTGATCCTTCCATCCTTGATCGAGTCTGATCTTTGTGAAGCAATCCCATGCCTAGCCACGAGTAGGTTCATCAATGGCTTTCCTTATGCCAGCAAGTCTCTCCTATTCGGCTCCTATCAGACCGCCTCAACACTTGCACCGGCTCAATCCACTTGATGCAACTCATTGCACCAAACTTCCCGTTCTTGTCTATCTTGCACCTCACTTGAGACCAACCACTTCATCCGATGCCCTTTATTGTTTTGGACCTTATTTCGCCGACACTAAGTCCCGATCATCCTTGCCATTGACCGTAGTTGACACCAAGCTTCATTGCACAATAATAGACCAAGAAATCAATTTCGGGCACAAGTTCTTCGCAACTTGACCCACGTTAGCCAAAACATGCATCATGTAACACATATCATGAAACAATTCCGTGACCCTAGGTCAATTCCAAATTTTAGTTCACAACACAGCTCACTGTGTGCTCAATTCGCCATGGCCGCTCTAACTGTCGACACCAGGTCGGTCTGATCATGCGCACCAGCAACATGGCACCAGTTTGATCACCAGCGGTTTGAGCACCATAGTGTGGCCAGTCAGACCTCTTCCCAAACCAGAAAACACCGCTCTCTAGACTTTTCAGCTAATCTTTGTCTAGTTTCACGTCTAGTTTCCATTTTCAATGGCACCTGGTGCAAACACATCTCCAAATACTCCCACATAATTGTTTGGTGCCCCTTTACCCCAAGACTACATCACCGGTCGACCTCGGTCATAGAGACCCTCATGGTCGGGTCGACCTCTTTTCACCTAACAAGAGGCCAACTTTTGCAAAATAAAGAGCTAACTCCCCAAGCTCTTTGACAATGATGCCAATTGTTTATCACCGGATGTAAGACCAAACCACATGGTCTCTACACTTTCCATATGAAATAGTGGGAATTCCTAGTTCCTCTGTCTTTTGAAAGTACAAGTTGAAATTGAATGTGATACTTAATTGAGTTTGAGTGTCATACGAATTTTGTTTCCTACTCCAACTCATAGTTCTACTCCTACACGTAGTCTTTCATCTACCACTATAAATATATCATCAGAATCCATAAGGAAGAAAAAAGCTTCATTGCAATTGTCTCCTCATATAGTGATATTGCCTTCTTGTGCTCGTGGTTTTTCCCGAAAGAGTTTTCCACGTAAAATTCATGGCTCTTGTTCTGTTTTTTACGTGCATTATTTGCAACAAGTGGTATCGAGCACAAGATATTCTAAGAACGATTATTCTTAAGGCCTCACAAGTTGCAATCCGAATCGGCCAAATTCGGTGTTGTCTACGCGTCAAGACAAGGAGCGGTTGTTTCTCCGCATGGAATAAAGAAGGAAGAGCACTGAGAAAGCGTGCAGCAAAGAACTCTGGTGTTCATTGTTTCACATACACAGAAGTGTACCCAAGATTCTAGGAATTCTTTGCTAGCTACAAACATATTTTCACTAGCATATTTGCAATTTCTACCGCATGAAGACTTTGAAGTATGATCTTTCGCAACTGGATTGATACACGAGGTTTTCTCTATGGAAAGTCAAGTTGTGAGTTGTTATTGCACACCTCGATGTGGATGACACTTTATTGGGGATCGACAAGATGCTCGCTGCTTGGTCTCTTGAGGAGAAGTAAAGAAAAGATTGTAAGTGATGAGGACATCAACCCTAAGGATGCAACCATTGCTTCGACTCATTGCACGACATCCTCTACGTCAACCACATCTTCTCCGATAGGACTTTCGGCCACCGCAATGCCATATTATCCAGGTTGGACCGAGCTACCTCTACATGCCATGGTGCTACGTCTACATGCCATGGTGTTACGTCTACATGCCATCACAATCATCAAAAGAAGGTGCCAGGCCACTGCTTGAGCCAATTTTGGGCCTTGTAATCCTTGGGCCCATCTCCGTAGCCGCCTCCTCCTCAAGCCTGTTCACAAGGACTGTTCATGTGAACAGTACTCGTGAATAGTACCACCCCGTTAGTCCTTTCTATGTGTGGCTCCTCCCTATATAAGGAGGCCACACCCTTTAGTTTTCCTCGGTTTTTCTTTAGGATTATTCTGCATAGTAGTTTCAGCAAGATGTTCGGGTTGAGAAACTCCAACTTTATGAGCTTAAAGATTTATTCGAATATAATTAAAGATTGCATCTTCTACTCTCTTGCTTGTGTTCTCGATTCGCTTGTAGGAAATAGCCTTCTTGGCGAGGTCAACGCGTTAAACGCGGTTGATAACCAACGGAGCAAAGGATGTAGTGATTACGAGGGTTCGATCTGTTTTGGTCGGAGCCTTTGATCATCAACGCCGAAGTTCTCCACAATCGACTTATCAATACCTTTTGGAAGATTGGGCCACCGCCACGCGGCTTGGTATCGAGCAAAGGTTGCCCGTTAGGTAATCATAACTTCCCCTTTTAGATTAGTTTATGCCATCGTCCTAAAACCCTAGAAAATTAGCCCCACAAAAATATTTGTTCGTTGTGTTCTTCCGCTGTCCCATTACCCTTTGAGCCATTGCAATTATTTTCTTTTAGTTTGCGTTGTTGAATTGTCATTGCATCGTCGAGTCTTCTTGCTGGTTTCTTGTCTAGATTGATCTAGCTTTAGGGTTTCTTGTCGATCGTCTAGTCTGTCGAAGAGAGATGGAAAAACAAAAAAAAAATAGCAGATTCGTTTGGCTGCCTCCATCGCGAAACTACATTGGCAGCAGGATGATACACAAAGCTCGCCACCGCAAGCGCAAAAAAAATAGCAGGTTCGCCGCAACCGCAGCATCGCTTCAGTCGCCGCGCCGCCGACGCGTTGCTCGGCGTGGAAAGGCTCATACAACAGCAAGCAACAAAGAAGCGGCAGATCCAATCGGGTTCATCGGTGGCATTCATTCAAAAAAATTAGCAGATCCAATCTTCGTTTTTACTGCATTCGCTCGCCGTCATCGCGGCGCCGAGGAAGCCGAATCCGGCCGCCATCAAGGCTCCAAAGAGCGCCCGTCTCGCCAGACGACGCCGCCGCGACACCGCAGCCTTGTGTCGCCGCCGCTTTGTCCGCTGCAATCGAGCCGAGGCCGCCGTCCCTCTTGCCTTGAGCCACTGCCGCTGCACGTTCTCTACTAGGAGCGCCACCTCCACAGCTCCGCGCTATGCCGCCTGCTCGGCAGACGACCATGCCGCCGCCTCCGGGGCCGCGCTGAGCAGCGGCTCGCCCGGCCGTTGCCTGGCGCACCGAGTCGCCAGAGAGCAAAATTGAATCAGTGTTTTGCTTTTCGGTTTTTCAAGAGGTTTCCATATAGCTCCTGAGGATTAAACGGAAATTAAAAAAAAAGAAAGAGAAAAGAAAAAAAAGGAAAGGAAAAGAAAAGAAAAAGAAAAACAGAGAAGGAAAAAAAACAGAGAAGAAAAAAAAAGGAAAAGAGACGAAGAGAAAAAAAATCGAGCAGCTCTTTGTTTAATTTGGTGTAGTCATCTTTTGCTCATTAGCGCTGATAATTCTCGTGCTAGCCTTTAGTTATTGCGACTAGTCGTTTTATGAAGTTTTCTAGCTAGGCTTGGTTTAGACTAGGACCAAAGACTTGTGACTAGTACTTTGAACTGCTATTCAACTTTGCATCTTGAATTGAATAATTGCTATTCCTTGCTACCATATTGAAGCCTTCCAAGCTCCACCTACTCTTGATCAGAACAAGTCCCCTCTTGCAATCGAACCCACGCTCGACACGGTATCACGAACCAGCCACTGGTTGTACCACCTGCTGCTTTGGTAAGAACACTTGTAAGAGTGTGGTAAGACGCTTGAGAGTGTGTGTTTCCACCTTTACACCACCTAGTAGTTGATAGGGATAATACTTTTGTGTTGTCTTTTGTTTTCTACTAACCATGACAGGTGAGACGTCTGATGAGAAAGAGTGTGTTGTAAAGAGAGAGCTCATGACGCTTATGGATGAACAACGCACTACCATTAATGAGGAAATTTTAGGTGCCGCTACAGAAAATTATAGGACCCTAATTGTGCAGCGAGTATTGAGCACTCAAAGGGAGCAAGAGGAGACGCTACAACCCCATAATCTGTTTTAGACGTTCCTCATCGTCAAGGATTGCCGTGTTCGTGTCATAATTGATGGCGGGAGCTGTAATAACTTGGTGAATTCAGCGTTGGTCCGAAGCTTGGCTTGACACACGTCAAAGATCCTCACCCTTACCACATTCAGTGGTTCAACAACAGAGGTAAGGTAAAGGTAACACAATTTGCGAGAATGCATTTTTCCATTGGTTCCTATCATGATGTCGCTGATTTCGACATAGTGCCTATGCAAGCCTCGCCACTTTTATTAGGACGCCCATGGAATTTGATACCGATGCAACTCATCATGGTAGAAGTAATAAGTACTCTCTTATGCACAAAGGAAGAAAATAACTTTGCTACCTTTTGACACTCAATGAAATTGTGAAATATGAAAAAGAGATAGCTAAAAATGAGAAGAAAGAACTTGAACAAGAATCTGAAAATCAACAAGTAGTAAAGAACGTTTTCCCACCTAAGAAAGAGAAGTTAGAACCTAGTTCTAAGACTAAGGGAACTAAATTAAAGGGTTGTGTCATGCTTGCAACCAAATCTGATGTTGCTGAAATATCCTTGGGACTGCCACATATTAGAGGGATTGAAGACCAAATTGACTTAATTCCGGGAGCGACTTTGCTAAACCGTGCACCGTACACAGATACATTAGAAGATATGCATGTTTCTTTGCCTCCTGTTGCTACTAACCTTTTGCAAGAACATGTTGATTTGGAGACAATGATTGAGTCGAGGACGACTCATATTCAAGAAAGGGAGGATGATGAGGACATCAACCCTAAGGATGCAACCATTGCTTCGACTCATAGCACGACATCCTCTACGTCAACCACATCTTCTCCGATAGGACTTTCGGCTACTGCAATGCCATATTATCCAGTTGGACCGAGCTACCTCTACATGCCATGGTGCTACGCCTACATGCCATGGTGTTACATCTACATGCCATGTGTTACGTCTTGCATGCCATCACAATCATCAAAAGAAGGTGCTGCGCCACCTGTTTGGGCCAATTTTGGGCCTTGTAATCCTTGGGCCCATCTCCCTAGCCGCCTCCCCTCCTTGGGGGTGCACTGTTCACGGCAGTACTGTTCACATGAACAGTACCTCGTGAATAGTACCACCCCGTTAGTCCCTTTCTATGTGTGGCTCCCCCTTCCCTATATAAGGAGGTCACACCCCTTTAGTTTTCCTCGGGTTTTTCTTTAGGATTATTCTGCATAGCAGTTTACAAGATGTTCGGTTGAGAAACCCCAACTTTATGAGCTTAAAGATTTATTCACAATATAATTAAAGATTGCATCTTCTACTCTCTTGCTTGTGTTCTCGATTCGCTTGCAGGAGATAGCCTTTTGGCGAGGTCAACTGCGTTCGGCACGGTTGATAACCAACGGAGCAAAGGTGTAGTGATTGCGAGGGGTTCGATCTGTTTTGGTCTGAGCCTTTGGATCATCAACATCGAAGTTCTCCACAATCAACTTATCAATACCTTTCGAAGATCGAAGCCACCGCCACGCCAAGAAGGCCTTATCTCAAATTCATCTTCATCTATCAAATAGTATTCCACAGAGGTTTTGAAGGAGAAGACCGATGTCGATTATGGTTGAAACTAGATCTGATTTGCATGACCAAAGATCTATCTAACAAGATGCATTTGAAGCATAAGCTTTACCTATACAAGATGGCGAAGGTGGGTCATTATTGAACCACCGATTGTCCGACACGTCAGGTATAATCGCACTAGTATCTGAGGATCACGCTTAGTGCGTAAAGTGGCAACATCACGAACATCAATACATACAAACGTGTTAAATGAATAAACGAGCTAAATTTGATAAGCAAATAATGGTTATGACCTTACGGTCGAGTTTACATTTATTCAACCACACAGGGCTTTAGCAAATATAGAGAAATAGCAGCAGTGGAATGAAAAGCAACTCCAGCGGAACCCATCACTTGCCACTGGTAACCGACTAGGAACAGGACCTAACAATCAACCTCTTCGTAGAACTACTCCAGAGCAAATGTTGATTCCTCCAATCGTTTGTCTGAGTGATGATTATAGTAAGTGTGAGCACATGGCGTACTCAGCAAGTTGTACCACAGAATGCAAGTGTTCAACGAGCAATGCTAGCACCCTCCTTTGACCATGTATATCCCATATTTTCACTATTATGTATGTTGTGTTTAAAATTATTATGCCTGCACACAATTTTGGTAAAAATCGCTATATTGGGAAGGTTGGTAGTTATGCCCAATTGGTCGGAGGCCATCATATCGTCGTCAGCAAGCCAAGGATCTAGTGGGGCAAGGCTGGCCTAGCAACACCGCTCATCGCCCCATCTACGCTGTCATGTGCTCGTAGTCTGCAACACCCCGCCTCCTCTAGCCTTGGCTACGGCTGCTCCTTAGAAGGGGAGAACTCCGCATGAGCTCCCGCAGTCCCTCCTCAGTGGTGACCTTGGACCAATCCCAAAAAACTGTGCAATTATCTATGTGGAGAGGCAAGATCGAGAAACAAACTTGGGGAAAACTCGCTGGTGATGTTAGGGTACAAACTGGTGGCAAAAATGGAATCCCCATGCCAAGATGACTACTACCGGCAAGAAGCACAGTCAACAGAGTGGATCAGTGGCCTAGGTAGTGGAGAAGACGATGAAGCAATTGAAACAGTAGAGAATGAGGGCGTGCTGAGAGTAAAGGGAGATTGGGGATGTGTTGGTAGAAAAATAAGATGGGGAGCAGCTCAAATGATGGTTAGATGTGTGGTGCACGGTGGATGAGACATCTGATGCTTTGAGAAGCATAAGACCTCAGGGTTTTAACATTATCGAACAATAAAACTCGTGGAAAGTGCAATTCACTCTTTTTTTGACATGCGCAATGTAAAAGGCCTGCTTTTCTCCAAAATACAGAAACTACAATGCTATCCGCCCATCGATTAATACTTTATACCACAATACGTGAACTCCAAACTGTTGTAACATATCGGCTTAGTAAAAGCCTAAGATGTCACCTTCATCTATTAACACTACAAGTCTCTACATCAAACTCAAGTATTACTACTTCTAAGCATCATGAATAAACATTCGACAATGAGGTGATCATAAATTTCAGCAAGCCAGTTAATCATAATTCAATTATATTTTGATCTAAATAATTATCAAATGCATTATAGATAAATTTCAATTAAAGGAAAACAACAACTAGCAATAAAATCAACCAAGAGGAACTAAGGGAACCACAACTTATTCAACTATTAAAATTCCAAAATGAATGAATCATGAAGTGGACTGAAGTGCTTCTCAAGTGCTAAAGTTCCATGTTCTACTTTCTCCCCAAAGTATGCCATCATCAACGTTCACCTAAAATATTAAATAAACAAGCATGACTCCAGGACTCAACAAGTACAAATAAACGACATATGAATCATTAATGCATTGACAGATCATTCTCATTATCTCAAATACATATGTAAATATCATGAATGCAATGCAAATCATGCACATGTCTCCACTTGTCTTCTGCATATACGGGTATGGCCGAGTGTAACACTCGCGTCGGTGTTCACTCATGCCCGTATTTTCAAATGCGAGGATCCATTGCCCATATGAAGAATCTTTCGTACAGGGATCTCATTGCCCACTGTCGTGGGTTATTCCTTTCTAACATGAATGCTTGAAATGAATTGTAATGAAATGAAATGAATACTTCCATACTTTCCAATATGCATCATCAATTAACAAAAGCATATAAACAACAGAAATGTTCATACTTCACCAGAATAACCATAACAACAGTCATTTAGCCAAATTGTACCACCAAACATCCATTATTACACTAAAATGTACATGCCTCAACCGTGTGATGGGTGACGATGAATAGAGGGATCTAACCGCGTTTTCACACCACCAACTGACATTAGTAAAACATTCTAAGAATACCATCCAAAAGCACACAACATTGCAGTAAAACAAAATAGACATATCTGCTCCTAATCGTAACCCAAAATGATACCCTTCCTTCCCACGCACCATTCTGTCCAAAACCGATCAGTCACCTTAGAAAAATCATAACATTTTATATTTATCTCAAAAAAAATCATGAACTAAGACTTTCTGAAATCTACACACATATACCCACAATTTCTCAGGTGATTGAAAGTTCAGATTATTCCATCTAAGCTCTTGTTTTTAACTCCAAAGACAGATCAGTCATCTTCGGTAATACCGATTTGAAATTCCATAACTTTTAACCTGTTCATCCAAAAATAATGATCTAAGACATTCTAGAACCCACCAAGACATATCTACCATAATAAATTTATGCCAATTTTCTATTCTACAACTAGCTTCGCCAATTTAACATTTTCACAACAACCGTCCCCACGTAAACTCAGATTTGGAATGCATACTTGAAATTCATATCTTTCATCCTGCTTATCCAAAAATTGCATACTTGGTCTCTATAAAACCTTAGGAATTACCTACAATAGGCATGTTGATCAAGTTCCCTAATTAAGTGGTTAAATATTTTAATCTACCAATCACTATGACGGCCGAATCGACAAAATCTCGAACGGCAAGATTGCAAAAATCATAACCGAAAATCTATTCGTCCAAAAATTATGATCCGAACTTCATAGAAAGCTAACGAAATCATCTACAAATCTCTAGCAGACGAAATTCCTAGATTTCTCATCTATAGGGCCCAAAACTACAGAACAACACAAACTGCAGAAAAAACCGATCTGCTAACGATTTCTACCAATTGGGAATTGGCTACACAAAAAGGAAGGGAAAAAATTGATCATCACCCTTGGAGATCTTGATGACGAATGCGGAGACCCAGCGAGGCTCCTCTTTTTCCTTCCTCTTTTCCTTCTTCCCTTCTTCTTCTTCCTTGACCGAAACTTTCCTCCTCTTCCCTTTTGGCCGTCAACAGCAACAAGGAAGTAGGGAGGATGGTGCCTAGCAGAGGAGGAGCAGTAGGGGATGGTAGACTGTAGCACGGTGGCTACTATAGCACGGCATCTACTGTAGCAAAGTTGGCTAGGGTTTTGTGTCCCCCCTTGCCTTCTCGTGGGCTGCCGGCCCACTCATAAGCCTTGGGCCACTATGGCCGGCTCCGCCCCCACTTGAATTTGGGTTGGCGGCCCATTCTTCTCTTAATTCTGAATTTTCTCCTTTAACTCCCTTAACTAGAAGATAACCCGCGCTAATGGCACAGGCGTTTTTTTTTCCTAGAAAGGAAGCAACAGGGTTTTAGGGAGTGGATATTAATAAGACGATATTGTTGTTGGAGCTCATGACGAGGAATATTTACATAGCGGTGTTCAAAAGGATTATTAGTATCATTAAAAGTTATATACTACGTAATGCAAAGACACAACAGCAATGAAACATGTAGTAAAAAAACTTTGTTGCTCTTGGTTGGGAAGCACCGATTCTAGTGACTCTTGATGCTGGCACACCTGTGATTGTTGTACGCGGGTGGCAAGGTTCTAAATGAAATTATTTCTTTTTGAACATTAGGATTGACATGCCATGGTGTATAAGACAAATCTTCACAAAAACAAAAGATGCATATAACAAATATCAAAAGAGCATAAATAATAGAGTAACTTTAGATATAGTGATATTCTGGAGCATCACATGCGTTTCTCATTTTAGGGACACAAAATATACATCACAACAAAACATAAGTAATATAATAATTTTAGATGTAGTGCCATGTCGGATCATCATATATATACCTCTTGGATCTGATTCGCATAGTGGCACAAACAAAAGAAGTCAAAGAAAATATTACATCTTTCTAGTCATGCGCTCTGGAGCAAGTGCTTCAAAAAAATTAGGACCATAGTTCTCTCTCATCCATCCGCAAAAAAGAGAAATCCGCCCCTAAAAATAATCAAAGAAAAAAATGGCAAACAATGAAAAAGGCTTACGTTGCTAGGAGTACACTAATGCAAAATAGGATGTTAAAGAATATGTAATGTTTCAGCTTTTAATGAACAAGAATGAAATGTTTTTCATAGCATTTCTGGTCATCTTTACAACATGAGCATCCTGTTACAATTTATAAACTTCCATTTCAACCCAAACTTTAGACTTGTTTTGAAGCTTCAAAAGAAAAGGCAAGCCAATACTTGTATTGAGACCGGGAAGTATTTTTATCAAACACTAGATAAATTATCTTGAATAAAAATAGTTTTTATCAATCTTTTAGAGATTATTTTGACCTTTTGAAAAATCTTTGTTCTCTAGTTAAACCTATTCGGTCAAAGTATTTTAAAGCGACAACAGTGGTTTTCAAAATTTATTTGGGATCTATATCATCCCAGTAGCTTTTCTGAAAAATTTCGTATTTTTATAAATTTATTTGGTATTTTTAAACCTCCGTCAAACTTTTGAAGTTTAATTCTTGGGTCTAGTCAACCTTAGACCCAGTCCCAATCCTTGTGGCACTATTATGACTCAAACCAGCTTGGGTTAAACCCAACCTTGTGCCAATTGGACCAACCCTGTCACATGCAAAGGGCTCACCAACCTCTTTGTACGAGTCGTCCAATTTTGAACGAACGAACCAGATCGTTGTGACATTCGGACCATCTGAACCATCCACACAATCTCCACCGTCGATTTCCAAATGGACCGTCCTGATGCATTGTGCCATTCGGACCATCCTAACGTCCCATGCGATCTACACCGTCCATGTTCAATCCAATCATGCCATCTTAATTTGGTTTAAACCAAAGCGCGCGCACCATTGGATTCATAATCAATAGCCAGGATCAATTAGGCCATTCGAATCATCCGAACGTGCCTTGATTTTGAGCCGTTGGATCTTGATCGTACCATCCTCGTTGAGTGGGCCGTTCGGACCGTCCGAACCCCACTTCAATCTTAACCATTGAATTCCAATCCAACGGTGCCCCTTCTATTCGCTTGAAACGCTTAAGCGTGCCCCTTTTTGCGATCGTTGGACTTTGATCGCACGGTCAAGATGAGTTGAGCCGTTCGGACCATCTGGACATCCCACTCAATCTAAGCTGTTCATTTTCAATCGCATGGTCAAGATGAGTTGGGCTGTTCAGACCACCTGAATGCCCCACTCAATCAGGGTCCTTCATTTTTGATCGGATCATCCTCATTTGTTTGAGCTCACTATTTTGTATCTACGCTGAGACTGATAGTGGGGCCCACATGTTAGTGGCTCTTCTTCCTCTCCTCCGCGCCTTTGCGCCATCTCCGAGCACATCGTAGGCAAGGTGGCGTTGCGTTGTGCATTTAGCTGCATGCAATTGCCATTTGTCACCGTTTCGCTGCCATTGTGCCACGCACGAACCTCCTCGTTCACTCTGGCGAGATGGCTATTTAAACCCTAGCTATCACTCCTGGCCAATTTTGATGCCGCACTGAGTTCCTTCCTCATCTCTGGCGTATCCTCTCTTTCTCACACATTTGTTCTTCTCTTAATGCCTTGTTCATCCTGTTAATGGAAGCTTTTGGCATTTCTTGTAGATCGGGAACCTCAGAGTTGTCTTTTGAGCAACTGGACCGCGCACCGAATGCCAGCGTTGCTAAATCTTGCATTCGGTAAGATTTTGGTAGTTCCATTCACGTCATATCGTGTCTTATGATCTTAGGAGCAAAACCCCTCATTTAATTTCATATTTGGTCAAATAGGTTGGTGAAATTTTGAGAATCTCCTATTTCGGCTAAATTTTGTCCCTTTCATCTCCAACTCCGGTAGGGTGAGCCATTTCTCAATTCCGTCCTTTATGAGCTTCTTATGGACCTATTTAACCTATCTCAATCACTCACTTGTTGATTCCTTGCTTAGATCATCTTGTCGCGGTGGTTCTCTATATTGTCATTGTTGGTCTTTCATATCGCCAGTGAGTTCTAGAGCTTCTCCGACCATCATCTAAGCTCAGGTAGCTTCCCTAGGCACCCTAGTAGCTTAAGCAAAAGTCTTTTTGCTTAATGTGTGTTCAAATCGACAAAGACTTCCCAGCTGTTCTGTTGTTGTCGAACAGCCCGACAAACACTGTAGCAGGGCATTAGCTGCTAATCCTTGTTGGTTATTGCTAGTAGGTGTTAATCTGGATTATTACCATTGCTAAAAATAGTTTGTAAGCTAAGCATTTTGTTAGTTTGCACATCAATACTTTGATCATGCATCTTTTCAGCATTTTGTTCTCTCTTATTTTTCTGGATGTTCATTTGCTTTCATCTTTTATGTTCTAACTTAACCGACGTGAGTGAAAATCTTGCTGAGCAGCCAGAAAGTGAACAAATGGTTTATTACCAAGGCAAGCATCCTCTTGCACCATTTTGATCCCAGTTTTGATAATCAAGTGTTTTGAAATGCAGTGATAACTGTTGCATGCTATTTTTGAAGTACCAGTACTTTGTGAACTAGTTAGTTATACCCCAATCTTTGTGGCTTATCCTTAATCAAACTCATACACTTATGCTTAAGATAGAAATCTAGTGTTAGTAGAGTGTTCTGTAGGTTTTGCTTAGCCTTGCAAGTCTATAGAACGTTAGATGTTTGACAAGCTTATCTTGTCAGACCTGGGAGACACCTTTGTGATTTTTCTATGTTTGATTTCTTTGTCAGTTTGGTTAAAACTGAAAGTTAAGTTAATTTTTGTTTGATAACAATTTGATTTAGATCTGGACAAGTGGATACTAGTGATGGTGCCTTCGTGCACGAGATTTGGGAAATGTGGTAGTCTTGTCCGGATCAGTAAGGACCGAACTTTGACCTATCAATTCAAGTACCTTACGATTTCCACACGCCGTGTATGGGTGCCTTGGTTAAGTAAGGGGCTGATGTTATTGAGTTGAGGAACTGGTGGAGTGAGGACATTTGTGAAGTTCACGTGTTCGTAGGGCTCCGATTTCAATTATATGTGTGTAGGGGAGCACAATTTTACTTTCAGTTCATTGAATCGGCATTCCCGACACAACATGTGTGCCCCGGTTAGCAGGCGCTATCCATCGTTTGTACTAAGTGGGATTAGTCGCACATGGGTGATTCAACTCAATAATGTCAACTTGCTGAAAAATACCAAATCTTAGTTTACCAGGCCGGCATACCAAAGGAAGTATGTCATCATTCGGAGGCATCCGGAGGCTTACGGGCTGACTAGGTTGTGTGGGTAAAGATGTACACCCCTGTAGGGTTAAAACTATTCAAATAGCCATGTCCACGGTTACGGACAACACTTGTTTTGATGGACAACTCAGTATAGACATTGAAATATTTTTTGTGTCATGGGTTTACTGGTTTCGGTATGAAGGGTATTCATGCATGTTAATTGGTCAAAGTGGACAGCCACTTTGATTTTGTTCTTGTTTGTGATTAAATTCTCTTTTACTTACTGTTTTAGTCCAAACTTATTTATAAAACTGCCTTAGCAAAACTTGGAAAGTATAGGTGTAAAACTGTTGCTTTATGCAAAAAAAAAAAATTAATACCATTACAACCTTCTTGTTGTCAGCCTTAAGCATGTACAGATTCTAATCCTTTGGATAGGTGCTATTAAACACTTTCTTTTAGTAGTTTTGTGTAAGTCTTGCGAGTACCTTTTGTACTCAGGTGCTTTAACCACTTGTTGCAGGTGAGGACGGTTACTTGTACGAACTACCCAAATGACGCTAACTAGTGAAGCTATTTCTATCCTTATTCGATTGCCATTGGGTGATGGGCAAACTAGTTGGAACTTTTGCTGTTTATATTCTTGTTTCCGCTGCTAAAATTTCTGTTGGATGCTGCTAGTTAGTTGTTTCTGTTGAACCGTACCCAGCTTATAAAGATTTGTTATGTATGTATACTGTATGCCTTGTATGACATGGTACAATGTTGTTTAGGATATATGTACAATAGTCTTTGATCTTGGAAACTATTGTAAGACATATATCCGGGAACCTGGCATTAAGTTTATTCCTTGTCAAAAATTATGCTTTCGGGTGTAATTCTTTAATTGGAATATATTCAATACTTGGGGTCCTCACAGAATAAAGCTTATCTCTATGGCCTATTCACATGGCCCTTTTCTCTAGCCAATTCAAGTGCAATATTGCAATTATCATTTGTAATAAAATGATTAGCTGCAAGAATATAACAAAAGATGTTTTAACGTAGAGACATAATGAGGCAAAAAAGAATGAAGCATGGTGCCATATATAATGTACCATACACCTCCATGTGACAGAGGTAAATGGACAGTTTATAAAGCCCTTTCTTGGCGAGAATGATGCAATGCGATCCAAGTATGTGATCCTGCAAATAAAAGAAGGGAGGCGTTACAAATGTGATTTTAAAAGCTGTAGCCTCTGCAATTAAGCACGCATCTAGGGATGATCTTAAGGATCATGCATTAGTCTATTTGCGACTTGGAAGGATCAGATTCGCATCGAGTGATACATTTCTTTCAAGAAGAATTGGCACAATGTGTGTCAATACTGTGATTTTACAGCTCTCCTGATTCGGTATTGCATAACATCTAATACCGATGCCTATTCAAATGTAACCCTAAGATAACTATTTTATTAATTACCTATAATCTACCATGTTTGTCTATTTAATTGAGAGGTTTTAGTTCTACTCAACTTCAAAGGTGGCGCTTCATGTTGTAATGTATGTACATTTTTTGGCACCTCGTACGGTATCTAAATTAGCTCACTCTGTATAAAGCAGCCCAATATATTGACCTCACCTAATTCGCATAACCAAACTAAAAATAACGAACTCCTAACCACTGCATTTGCGCAAAACTTCATATCCCCTTTTTGGTACCATAGGAGTATTAAGACAGTGTAAGGAGGCATGAAAAAGACATCCATACCAGTCCGGTAAGTATTCACTGCTGCGGACAATTCAATCAGTACTTTGGAAATATAGCTACGATACATATAAGAAATCTGGACAACACATGTGAATAAAAAACAAGAAAGATGATGATACTGCACTAAGTCCTCACCTTAGCACAGCACAGTTCTTTGATGGATTTAGTCATGTCAAGGCAAACGACATATCGCATAAGAGACAACTTCTGACATCCCCCATCTATGATGTGAAAGAGAACATGAGACATCCTGGTGGCGATTCCCACACATTCTTTGATCGGCCTGCATAATTCATTAGGAAAGATCAGATTTTGACCTAAGGATACCACACATTGTGGCAAATCGGCAATAACTAAAAGGACAAACAAAAAAGTCTTAAATGGTTAACAGGGTATGGTTTTAAAAGGACAAACAAAACAGTCTTAAATGGTTAACAGGGTACGGTTTTAAATCAAGCATACATAAGTACGTAAACCAAGGATTGTACATTGCACTGCAAATTATAGCAAACGCAATATATTCACCAGGTTGAAAGAACTCAAAATAGTAAAACATCTAAAAAGCAATCTTTATGGTGCAAAATACGGACAAAGGATCACATAATAGACAGACCATCTATATGTGTCGCAAAATCTATATAATAGATGGGACACATAAAAATGGGCGCATCACATTTAGCTCTAATATCTATAAACAGAATCACAACTAATAAAATGGTAAAAGGAAATGCTCGCGCTCTCTTCAAAAGGAGGTAAAACATGGTAATCAACACCCCAAAAAACATATCCACATCATAGTGAGCTAAATTGTAGGACATCACAAAGTCTCTTGGATTGCAGCACCAACATGACAAAGCCGTGCATCTATTCCTGTTTGCTGAAATGAAGGAAAGGATAAATCGCTATCAAATCACAACGAATGGAAGCTACTATAGGAGAAAAATAATGTCAAATAGCCATATTTAGCAGGTCATTAACAGGTGAAAATCAAAACACAATTCAGATCCAGAAAAAAAACTAAATAGAGGCAGCTAGAGAGACGACAGTAGAAACCATGACATTATAATTGACAAAGCAAAAGAAGATATTTCAATAAAGACCTATAAATGTGTCCCATTAGAGCAAAGGGACTCACTCATTCTGCCACCAAACAGACCTCCTATTAGAAATGACAAGTGCAAAGGTGCCTATGAAAATCATTTGTATGTCTATCCGAGTCTATTCACTCCAGTATGTAGAAATTACCTTTGGAGAGTGAAGGCAAAATATGTAGAAATTACCTTGACTCTAGTATTTGTGGCATCTCTTGATGCTTGAAGCAATAGAGCAAACATGGGATTGAATGCGACAGTAAATGCACAATCAATTATGTACACTGAGAAGAAGCACGATATCATGTTAGTTTTTGCAATTAGAAATGGGCTGAATTTATACTTCTAAGGACAAACTCACAAACCCATAGGAAATATCATAACAAACAACCATAGACGAAGGAATAGAGCAAAGCAAAATAATAGGCAGACCATCTATATGTGTCCCAAAATCCAGCCTCATCACATCATCATATTGTATAACAGTTTCATCAACAGAATTTTGAGTCCAATGAGCACAGACCATCTATATGTGTGCAAAAATCCAGCATCATCACATCATCATATTGTATAACAGTTTCATCAACAGAATTTTGAGTCTAGTGCCAAAATCCAGCCTCATCACATCATCATATTGTATAACAGTTTCATCAACAGAATTTTGAGTCCAGTGCCAAAATCCAGCCTCATCACATCATCATATTGTATAACAGTTTCATCAATAGAATTTTCAGTCTAGTGAGCACAGACCATCTATATGTGTCTCAAAATCCAGCCTCATCACATCATCATATTGTATAACAGTTTCATCAACAGAATTTTGAGTCCAATGAGTTGCAACCCTAAGCATTGTTTTTCTTCATCAATATAAGAAGGGTATGCAGAACTTGGAAGCATGATAGAGGAATACCATACCAATTAAAGGAGCACCCTATTGGAAAGGCAATACCAGCCTGGAGTCCATTCTCCTTGATAAGCCTCCGAACCATGTTTCCCAAAGTTTTGCATAGTTCAATCATTAATATTCCAGGCTTGAAAATGCTCCTCATATATTTCCGCACCTAGCAAATCAGAATATACATTGTAGAGTTGTAACCAACAACAGATAAGCTAAAATGAAGCTGCGAATAAATCAAAGAAGAGGCTATTATATATTTTAGACATGTCTATGAACTTTTGTTGCTCGGCGAACAGCATTGTACATCGGCTTTTGTAGTTGTTCCAGTCTTCTAGCAGTGACATGGAGATAGAAGAGCACATAGTATCCCGTGAAGCAGCGAAGGAAGGGTGGCGAGGAGAATGGATCAGGAGAGAGCCAGCTGAGCAGTGGCACTTGAGCAAGGCAGGCAGCGGCAGCACCCGGGCGAAGGGGGGGCGAGAGGGAGGGGAGAATGGGAGCGACACCTCACTGAACCCTCAGCTCCACAGCCCATGCATTGCCGATCCAGGAGGCGTCGTGGTGGCGGCTAGGAAGGGATACCGAGAGGGTGGTGGGGGAGGGATAGGAAGGGACCTGCCACGCTCACGAAGAGGGGCAGCGGAGGAGGGGGGAAGGGGATAGGAGCCGGAGGCGATGTGGACCGAAGGGAAGGGAAAGGTGGCGCCGAGGTGGTAGCTTGGGAGGGAGATCGAGGGTGCGGCGAGGGGAGAAGACGTAGGAGGCGGCGAGGGAAGAAGATGGACAGGGCGGCGGTGGCTATGGAGGTAGACCGAAGGGAGAACTTCCCTTTCCCAGGTGAGAGGCGCTTGAGCAAGGCAGGCAACGGCGGCACCTAGGTGAAGGGGAGCAAGAGGGAGGGGAGAATGGGAGCGGTACCTCGTAGAACCCTCAGCTCCGCAGCCCACGATTGCCGATCCAGGAGGCACCAAGGTGGCGGCTAGGAGGGATATTGAGAGGATGGTGGGGGGGGGGGATAGGAAGGGACCACCACGCCACGAAGAGGGGCGGAGGAGGAGGGGGGGGAAGGGGATAGGAGCCGGAGGCGATGTGGACCGAAGGGAAGGGAAGGGTGGCGCCGAGGTGGCGGCTTGGGAGGGAGATCAAGGGTGCGGCGAGGGGAGAAGACGTAGGAGGCGACGAGGGAAGAAGATGGATGGGGCGGCAGTGGCTGTGGAGGTAGACCGAAGGGAGAACTTCCCTTTATTCGGTGAGAGGACGGGAGGGAGAAGGGGAAGGCGTGCCGGGCGTGATGTAGGAGACGTGCACGGCACGTGCGAAGAAGATCAGGCGTGCGGTGATGGGGTCGGCACGGCCAAAGAGGAGGAGGGCGGCGTGGTTGAAAGGGAAGAAGGAGCTGCGGTGTGAGGCAAAGGAGGGGAGGAGGCCAGGGGGTGGGGCGGGGCAGCTAGTGTGGAAGGTGGGAGGAGAGAGCGGCGGCGGCGGCGGCGGCTAAGGCAGGGAAGGAAGCGACAGCGAGGACGGGGAGGAGGCAGGGGATAGCAGCGCCACGAGGAAAGAGATGAAGGACGTGAAGCTTCACGACGCATGCGACGTGGGCCGCGGTCTACCGCCCCTTCGCACGACGCATACTGGATCCAATCGAACGAGCAGGCGGGGCCGTGAGCGAGATCGGACAGTCGCCATTGCGCTGATCTCCACGCCATCCTGGCCATCCTGCGTGCATCCGGCGGGTGGGTTTTATCGGGGTGACGTGTCCAGGGCCGGAAGCCCCCATTTAGACCAAGATTTAACTTTAGTAATTCCATCTCTAATTTCTATTGTGCTCACTAATGATAATCGGGATATTACACCTATTGCTCCAGCAGCCGAAATGTCAAAATACTCCAAACCATATATAGCTACGACATACCTACATACACAATCTTCTATATACCACGTTGCAATTACGTTTACACAAGTCCCATTTCGAATGAAACGTTTCGTTGAAATTTTAAAGAAGTTGCGTTATTTTTCTTTTGGAATTTCTGTTAAATCCTTTTGATCTTAAGGTGCACTCAATCTTTGTAAATTTTTTTAGGTCAATGAGAACTCTTAGGCCTAAGCAGGTGTCATTCTCAGCTGTGCAGCAAGCGTACGTTTTATGCACTAGAGTTTTATACCATCCGGCCACCATATCAACTTCACGGGTACGCAGGAGCCCTTTCCACACGGCACGGCACACACAACATCGTACAAGCACCGTATCTCCTACTTAAACACGTACCAGTAACTATATATACCCGTGCCACCCAGTTCCATTTCACCAAACCAAAGCAAGTAGCACACTAGTAGTAGCTGCAAGCAGTTCACAGAGCCTGATCGAACATGGACATTCCCAAGGCTTTGCTCCTCGCCATCCTCGGCTGCGTCTGCTTCGGCAGTTCTGTCCTAGGAGCTCGCGAGCTGAGTGATGACTCGGCCATGGTGGCTAGGCACGAGATGTGGATGGCGCAGTACGGCCGCGTGTACAAGGACGCGGCCGAGAAGGCGCGGCGGTTCGAGGTGTTCAAGGCCAACGCCGCCTTCATCGAGTCGTTCAACGCCGGGAACCACAAGTTCTGGCTCGGCGTCAACCAATTCGCCGACCTCACCAACGAGGAGTTCAGAGCAACCAAGAATAACAAGGGCTTCAATCCTAACGCAGTCAGGGTTCGTACCGGATTCAGGTACGAAAATCTTAGCCTTGATGCACTTCCGGCAACTGTGGACTGGAGGACGAAGGGCGCCGTCACTCCCATCAAGGATCAAGGCCAGTGTGGTAAGTGCATTTAGTATACTGCTGCACTGCATGTATGTGTCAACGTTATCTGTGAGGATGGTGCTGTACATCTGTCATAACAATTAATTTCAGGCTGCTGCTGGGCCTTTTCTGCTGTGGCTGCCACGGAGGGCATCGTCAAGCTGAGCACTGGCAAGCTTATCTCACTGTCGGAGCAAGAGTTGGTGAGCTGTGACGTCCATGGTGAGGACCAGGGCTGCGCGGGCGGGCTCATGGACGACGCCTTCAAGTTCATCATCAAGAACGGCGGCCTCACCACCGAGTCCAACTACCCATACACGGCACAAGACGGCAAGTGCAAGGGTGGATCCAACAGCGCCGCGACCATCAAGGGCTACGAGGATGTGCCGGCCAATAACGAGGGTGCCCTCATGAAGGCGGTGGCAAACCAACCCGTGTCAGTGGCCGTGGACGGAGGCGACATGACGTTCCAGTTCTACTCAGGTGGCGTGATGACCGGCTCCTGCGGCACTGACCTGGACCATGGGATTGCAGCCATTGGTTATGGTAAGGCCAGCGATGGCACGAAGTATTGGTTGATGAAGAACTCGTGGGGCACGACATGGGGCGAGAATGGCTACTTGAGAATGGAGAAGGACATTTCTGACAAGAAGGGCATGTGTGGACTTGCCATGGAACCTTCCTACCCCACTGAGTAGTGCCACATATTCATACACATACACAAAGATTGAATAAATGCATGCCTCTTGTTCTGGTATAGTTCATATGGGTCTGTAAATTGTGTTACCGAATATATGTGTTATGTATATGCACTTTCATACTTCATGAATACCTTAGTAGGTAGAGCAAGATTTTAGGTGAAATTTTTTGGTTCAAATGGAGTTCATATGAATTTTCTATACATTTTACAAAGTTAAATCCATTAATGTATAATTAATACAATTATCAAAATTTTCTATAATAGAAACATGTCTCAAAGTTAATCCAAGTTAAAGTACAGCAAGAAATAAAACTAACAAAATTAATTTCACTTAATTTGGAGTTACAGTGAATTACTTATGAATTTTTGAAGTTAAATCAATTTCTAATGTAAAAACAATTCATTTAAGACATTAACTTATCTTCCAAATTTTTCTGGAATAGAAACATACCTAAAACCTAGTCCATTTAAAAATACATTAAAAATGAAAACCAACAAAATTGGTTTCATTCAATTTGGAGTTAAATTGAATTAGTTATGAATTTTTCAAGTTATTTGAATTTTTAGTACAACTTTAAAACGTTTCCGAATTTCTAAATGAACTAAATACACTTTTCCCTCATCCACAGCTAGCCACAAACGGGGCCCGATGTTAGGGTTTGACCTGGTCACGACCGATGGCGAAGCCGAAAGCGTATTCCATTGAGTACATCTTCTAATAACCGAAACGTAAAATTGGTTTGAGCCTAACTGGAATACGTTTTCCTTAAGAGAAAATGTACTATCAAGTTTTGCACGATCACTTAATCGGCCATGCGGGCCCACCTGTCATAGGCTCAGAGTCTTAATCATTAATCAAATTTCTAATCACATTCTTTAACGGTGGGACCTACATGTCATAAGTTTATTAAGAAAACACTTAAATGCTTAATAGTTAGTGTTAAACCTCAACTTGCCAGCAGTTCACCGGTGATATGCACACACCTCGATTTAAGATGCGTGCATGCGAGTTGGCCCGATCTTCTGTCGTAGAAGAAATCCGATAACTTGAGTTGCGATGTTGACGAAGGGGAGGCTAACCACGATCCGATCGTGACCAGCAACCTCGCAATCACTACACCGCTCCTCGATTGGGTACCAACCGTGTCAAACACAATTGGCCTGTTCGCGAAGAACGGCTCCAGCAAATCCAAGAGAAGATGCAAGAGCAACAGTGAAAGAATTTCACTCGAAGATGAAATATTGATGAGACCCAATTGTTTTACAGTAGCTAATAGCAACATGCAAACAAAAATCAAGTCTGCTCCAAAGGTTCGTAGCCTTGGCTTTTTACATGGCCGACTCAACACCAACTGTAAAGAAAAGGAATCTTGCATGCATGCATATAAAAATAGGAAAGGTGGATTTGGCCTGTGCGCCACTTAGGCTGGTCCCAATGCTCCACCTTGACAAGTTTCTTAAGGCTGCCACATAGGCAAAAGTCTGATGTGGCACTGTAATTAAGGAAGAGAGAGAGCAGACTGGTATCTTATTTAGATACCACTCATACACAGTATCCTAGGTAGAAATACTAGTAAATACTCTATATCAAAGGCCTAGGATACCACACTCTAGGATACCATGCATTGGGAAGATGGTATCTAAATGCTTTTCATGCAATAAGAAACTGTAGTAAGAAACCACCTATTGCGACCAGCCTTATTTGCATGCAAATTGCCTTTTGTTGACACCATAAAAATAGGAAAAGTAGTGATCTCCTTCACAGGTACGGTAGCAAAATAGATGGCTCCCCTCTTCTCTCCTTATTTGGTGGAATGAAAATCAATTTATTCCGCAAGCAGCACAAATTGCAATTTGACTGAGTTTTCCTCCTTTCTCTCCATAGTCACATGCACCAGCCCACTATGGCGTTGAACTTGCTTGCCTGCTCTCCTCCTTTCTCTTCCTATTGGCGCATGACACAGAGAGACCAATCACTAGTATTCTCCATGGCGCCGGCAGCTACTAAGTCTTCGTCTTCTGAAGTAGTACCTTCACATGTCAATATAAGGAAACACCCATAACTAGGTAGCAGCATATTCTCATTAAGAGTAAAATTAAATTGTGATATGATCGAGCTCACTTGTTGACCTAAACGTCGTGCGCATGCTCAAGTCACCGGACCTTGAATTGGAGATGTATCTTGAACTTGAGGTGCTTTAATCGTATGTGAGCTAGTGATGTCCTCATCATACTCCCCCTCTTGAGAAGGAGTCAACCTCGACTCTATCTCATCATATTCACCCAAGCATGGTGATAAATCAGCTACTTTGAATGTATCACTCACTCCATATTTGTCAGGCAGCTCCAATTTGTAAGCATTGTCATTGATTTTTGCAAGCACTTTGCACTACTACAGAAAAGGTATTCACAGACGGTTCAAAAACGTCATCACAGACGGTTTCGTGAGCAGTCTGAGTTTATGGGTCAGTGATGACATGAGGTCATCATAGACGGTTTTGAACCGTCTGTGATGCATACTTTCACAGACGGTTTCATCCACAAACCGTCTATGATATATACTTATCACAGACGGTTTGTGGCTGAAACCATCTGTGATGACTTTTCTCTATAAAGCCCCAAGCAGTGGCTGCTTGTGCCATTAAATCCGGCATCATATATATATTGTTCGTAGTCTCTCAGCCACTTTGGGGGGATCGTCCACGCAACATGAGAAGGATGAGACAGTAGCCACGGGCAACCTCATTGAGCCCCTGCAAGTTTAAAAAATATGGATGCCAAGAGAGCGTCAGGACATCCAATTACCTAGATGTTGTCGATAGGTAATTGGACCTAGGTTCAGAAAGTAACGTGGATGCGCAGGTATTCCGACTGGGAAGTGGCATCATGTATCAGCAACTAACCATTCTTGAGCATGTAATCATCTTTAAACCCAACAAGAACACCAAGCAACAATTGCTTGGTGTTCTTGTTGGGTTTAAAGACAATTACATGCTCAAGAATTGTTGGTTGCTGATAGATGATGCCACTTCCTAGTCGGAGTACTCACAAGATCAACGCCACTTTGAAAATAGCGACGCCCAATTACCTATCGACAACATCCGTAATTGGATGTCCTGACGCTCTCCTTGCATCCATACTTTTTAAACTTGCAGGGGCTCAATGAGGTTGCCCGTGGATAATGTCTCATCCTTCTCATGCTGCATGGACGACCCCCCGAAAGTGGCTGGGGACTATGAATAATATATATGTGATGCCGGTTTTAATGGCACAAGGAGCCACTGCTTGGAGACTTTATAGAGAAGAGATTATGAATGGAATGGTAGGACGTACCTGGGACGCAAGAGGTAGGAGAACTTGACCGGCATGAACAAGGGGACTATTAATATGAACTAATTATCAATTCAATTTCAGCATAAGAGTATTGACATCATTACACCACAGAGCAAGGGGACTATTAATATGAACTAATTATCAATTCAATTTCAGCATAAGACTATTGACATCATTACATCACAGAGCAAGGGACTATTAATATGAACTAATTATCCATTCAATTTCAGCATAAGACTATTGACATCATTACATCATAGAGCAAGGGGACTATTAATATGAACTAATTATCAATTCAATTTCAGCATAAGACTATTAACATCATTGAGTAGTTCATCAACAAGACAACAAGACCAAGGGTGTCCAAACCCACCACACCAAAGAGTAGCCCTCGGATCCATCACAGAGAGCACTAGCCATTTTCATCACAGAGCAAGGGGTAGAGACAGAGAGGGAGTAAGGTAGGGTGATACCTCAAGACAAATAAGCCAACCACAAGTGGCAACCCCAACACCAAAGACAACCCTCATCCATCTCCTTCACCTTGCATAAATCACACAAACATCAGACACAACTTAAGGCTCAAGCATAAAAATCAAACTCAACAAAAGACATTAAGCTAACAGATCTAGAGGAGAATAGAGGAGGATGGGGAAAGGAAAGCCCCGCTTAGGCCCGAGCGCCAGGAGGCCGAAAGCAGAGAACCAAGCCATGGCGGCAAGCAGCGACACGCAGGTGGTGGCGCCATCAGAGTTGTGTCACGACTCGACATCGCACAAGACACTACGACTATCGTGCGATCTTGTGCGGTGTAGAGTGGTGTCACAACTCGCGCGCACAACGACGGGTCGAGGCGGCGGTGTCGAGGTGGGGAGGGAACGAACGAGAGTAAATGCGCTTAGGGAGTGACGAGTTAGGCGGCGCAAACCTTTGCGGCCGGTCTCCTACTAATAAAGAGATTTATCACAGACGGTTCTATTATGGAACCGCCAAAGTGATAATTATCATAAACGGTTCCATAATAGAACCGTCTCATGATATGTCCCATATCACGCAGCGGTTCCATAATGGAACCGTTTATGAAATGGTTTTTTCTCAAGTATATTTATCTTGTATATACACTTACATGACATGAAGGAATTACATGTTTATATTAAAAAAGTAGAAACCTATAATTAAACAAAGTTTTTCTAGTAGTGGAGGTAGGCTGCTATCTCCATCTTCAATACTTCATAAGCGATGGTGTCGGTATCAGACGGTTCCTGATCATCAGCGAACGAAGCCTGAAATGTGTCCACTGGCCGACGACTTTGCTCGAAAGTGTCTCCCAAAGACCCTCGATCGTTGAACCAAGAAGAATTGAGCCCATATGCTCTCTTCCCTTGCTTGAGGGTCTCGGCCCAGTCGACTCGATGCACCGCCGCCTTGATTACGTTAGCCCAAGTGACGGCAAGCCTCTTGAAGACGATGTAACGCCGTTTTGGAGAACTATGTCGATGACGCGTAAACTCGTCGAAGTGGGAGATCACCCGAAGACACGGTGGAGGAGGATGTCAAGACGGCGAAGGTGGTCGTCATCCGCTCCCGCAAATTCTCGGCCGACGAGTGAAGACACTGTTGAAACAGTGTTCTTCCGACCTGACTCAACGTCTGTGAGAGAGGTGCTTTCGTACAATGCGGCTGTAGGCCATCAATGCCGGTGACAAGGAAGAGGCAGCCATTTCTGTTTTATTTATAAGTATGTGGGGATGATCATCTTCGATGGCAGATGATCATTTTTATAAAACAAGGTATAAATTTGGAGCGTGAGACAAAGAGACACATCGGGGAGCCGAAGCGGATTGATGCGACAAAGAGACGCATCGGGGAGCCGAAGTGGATGGCGACGAAGAAGAAAACGCATTGGGCTGTAGCGATATTATCACAGATGGTTATATCAAAAAACCGTCTGTGATATGTGGTAATATCACAGACGGTTATAGTTAAGAACCGTCTGTGATGTTTCACAGACGGTTCTTTGTTGAAAACCGTCTGTGATATGTAGAATTATCACACACGGTTATTAACAAGAACCATCTATGATACTTTACAGATGGTTTTTAACATGAACAGTCTGTGATATTACCTCTTCACAAACAGTTTTTTAGCGCTGACCCAAGAATATAGACGGTCTCTAAACCAAAACCGTGCTCGTGATTGCATGTATCTGATTTATTTTGGTCAACCTTCTATGATGAGGCGTCCAGTATTAGCCTTTTTGTAGTAGTGTTGAACGGTCCATCACTTCGCGACATTAGCTTGGATTTGCGCTGTTCTGGAAAAACGATCCTTGTGCAAATGCAACCAAACTAAGTCTCCTTCTTTGAATATCATTTCCGTCCTACCCTTATCTGCATGCTTCTTGTATTGGGCTTGCATCTTCTCAATGTTCGCTTTAGTGGCCTCATGTATCTTACTTAATCATTTTAGCTCACTTCTCAGCATCCAGATTACCTCTTTCCAAAGGTGGTAGAGGTAGCAAATCAATTGGGGCTATAGGCTTGAATCCATAGACGATCTCAATCGGACAAAACTTTGTAGTAGAATGCACGACCCGGTTGTAGGCGAATTCAATGTGTGGCAAGCATTCCTCCCAAAGCTTCAAATTCTTCTTGAGTATAGCCCGTAGCATGGTACCAAGTGTGCGGTTGACGACTTCGGTTTGCTTGTCGGTTTGAGGATGACAAGTAGTTGAAAATAGTAACTTTGTCCCAAGCTTTCCCCAAAGCATCTTCCAAAAGTAGCTTAAAAACTTGGCATCACGGTCTGAAACAATTGTCCTTGCTATTCCATGCAAACGAACGACCTCCCTAAAAAACAAATTAGCATCATGAGTAGCATCATCGCTCTTATGGCAAGGAATAAAATGCGCCATTTTTGAGAACCTATCCACCACAACTAATATACTATCCATCCCCTTCTTAGTCCTAGGCAATCCTAACACAAAATCCATTGAAATATCCTCCCAAGGCAGTTTAGGAATAGGAAGAGGCATATATATATATAATCCATATGGGTTTAAGCAAGACTTAGCTGTTTGACATGTAGAGCATCTTCCCACGTAGCGCTCAACATCGCGCCTTATCTTTGGCCAATAGAAGTGTGTGGCCAACACGTCCTCGGTCTTGTGAATACCGAAATGTCCCATCAAACCACCTCCATGCGCCTCCTGTAACAACAAAAGACAAATGGAACTCACGGGAATAGAAAGTTTGTTAGCTCTAAACAAATAGCCATCATTTAGCACATATTTATCCCAACATCTCCCTTCCGTGCAATTAGCATAAATGTCTCTAAAATCCAAATCAGTAGCATATAGTTCTTTTAAACTTTCCAACCCGAGAATTTTACAATCAAGTTGGGACAACAGCGTGTACCGTCTAGACAATGCGTCAGCCACTATATTCTCTTTAACTTTATTATGTTTCACAACGTACGGAAAAGTCTCAATAAATTCTATCCACTTAGCATTTCTACGGTTCAACTTACTTTGGCTACGAATATACTTTAGTGATTCATGATCCGAATGAATGACAAATTCTTTTGGCCAGAGATAGTGTTGCCACATTTCTAATACTCTAACCAAGGCATATAATTCTTTGTCATATGTTGAGTAGTTTAAAGTTGGACAACTCAGCTTTTCACTAAAATAAGGAATGGGCATTCTATCCTGCATGAGAACATCTCCAATCCCAATACCACTAGCATCACATTCTATCTCAAAAGCCTTATCAAAACCAGGAAGTTGTAGGAGTGGTGCTTTAGTTAACTTATCTTTCAAAGATGTTGAAGGCATCCTCTTGTGCTTTCCCCACTTGAATGGCACATTCTTCTTTGTCAACTCATTCAAGCAAGCAGGAGTGTGCTTAAATCCTTCACAAATCGTGGCGAAACCAATGAGTCCCTGAAAACTCCGCACTTGTGTGACTATTGTAGGTGTAGGCCATGCTCGTATAGCTTCTACCTTCTATTCATCCACTTCAATTCCCTGCGCAGTCACAACAAAACCAAGGAACACAACTCGATCCGTGCAAAAGGTACACTTCTCGAGGTTACCAAACAAGCGCGCCTCTCTTAAAGCAGTAAAAACTTGGTGCAAATGGTCTAAATGCCCTTCCAATGACTTGCTATATATCAATATATCATCAAAGTATACCACAACAAATTTCCCGATAAATGCTCTCAACACTTCGTTCATTAAACGCATAAAAGTACTAGGTGCATTAGTAAGGCCAAAAGGCATAACCAACCACTCATACAAGCCAAACTTAGTCTTGAACGCAGTTTTCCATTCATCACCTAATTTCATTCTAATTTGGTGGTAACCACTTCGCAAGTCAACTTTCGAAAAGATAGTAGAGCCACTTAATTCATCAAGCATATCATCTAACCTAGGGATAGGATGACGATATTTAACAGTAATGTTGTTAATAGCTCTACAATCAACACACATTCTCCATGACCCATCAAGCATATCATCTAACCTAGGGATAGGATGACGATATTTAACAGTAATGTTGTTAATAGGAACAGCACACGGGCTTAAACTTTCACGCACGTACCCTTTGTCAAGAAGCTCTTGCACTTGGAGCTGAATTTCTTTCGTCTCCTCAGGATTGGTGCGATACGGAGGATGGTTAGGCAAAGATGCCCCTGGAATCAAGTCGATTTGATGCTCTATCCCTCACAATGGTGGCAGCCCCGCTGGTATCTCGTCTGGCAGCACATCTGCGAACTCCTACAGCAAAGAAACAACCAAAACAGGCAAAGTAGAGGGTAAAGCATCAGTAGTAAAGAAAGTATCCTTGCACACAAGTGCAAAGCACTCTTGAGGATGGGTTTCTAACTCCCGGATCTCTCTCTTTGTGGCTAGAAGAACATGTCCCTTAAGTTGTATCTCTCCTTTCTTTTCACTCTCTCCTTTCTTTTCTCTCAATTTGGGCTTGTGGCTCTTGTTCCCCGTGTTGTGGATGTCGCTCATCTCTCTTTCTTTCCTCTCACGCTTAGCCCTATCTAAATCATCCTTGAGAATTTCTTCTGGTGACATTGGAACTAATGAAACCTTCTACTCCTTGTGCATAAACAAGTACTTGTTGGAACACCCATAGTGAACCGTGTCTTTGTCATACTGCCATGGCCTCCCAAGAAGTAATGCACACGCTTGCATTGGCACCACATCACAATCCACAAAGTCAGAATAGCTACCAACAGCAAAAGGAACTCTCACCATAGCAGTTATCTTCAGTTTCCCACATGAGTTGAGCCACTAGATGTAGTATGGCTACGGGTGAGCACGTGTAGTCAAGCCAACCTTCTTAACCATCTCCAAACTTGCAATGTTGTTACAACTTCCGCCATCAATTATCACCTTGCATGAGTGCTCTTTGATCACAAATTTTGATTGGAACAAATTGTGACGCTGTCCTCTCTCTTCCCTTTCCATCTATGAGCTAAGAACACGAAAAATGATGAGGTTATGGACATGCTTGGTTAGGTTGTGCAAGAATTAGACTACAATATTTTCGATAAAACTTGAAATCGAGTGGTACGAATGGGTAATTCATGTTATGTTGCGGTGGCTGTTGGGAAGTCATCTCTAGGATGTTAATTATGCTTATAAATGTTGTTTCGCTGTTATTTAAGCAAATAAAAAAAATAGATTTGACAAACTGCTTTACAATCTATTACTCTATTGCAAAGAAAATATGCTTTATGCTGAAAACTACTTAGTGTAGTAGCCTTCCTTTGATACATGAATGTATCTATATATTTCTGTTGTTTGTAAGTCCTGCGAGTACAACTTTGTACTCAACCCGGTTGCTACAATTTTAGAGGAGGTTGATCCCCAATGGATCAACTATTGTGAGACGAACTTCGTATAGGACGACTAGCTTGGCAGTTCGATCGGTTGCGTTGTGGGTAAGGGCAAACCGGTTGGTTTTTGTTTATCAACATCTTATGTGTAACGTCCATTTTCGGACAAGTGAATAGTAACTACTAATCCGGTTTCATTCTTCGCCGTAATTCAACTATCAAATATTTCTAAAAACTTTCTTTCTTTCTCAGTGTGTGTTTCAAATGTAATGTCCGTAACATTTGAAATTCAAATTCGCAGTTTGGAGTTCTTCTCCTCCCTTTTCAATCCTCGGGCCAATTTGAGTTGGACCTCACCTCCTTTCTTGGGCTCAGCCCAGGATCTTGTTGGGCCGGCCATTTCTTCCCTGTCAGCCCGCCCCGGCCCATCTCCAGCCCGGCCCTTCTCCTTTCTTTCCCCCACCCTCCTGGCTCTCTCCTTTCTCAGCCCAGCGCCTGGGAGGTCACCTTCTTCTCCCCTGCTTCTCCCCTGGGTCAAAGCCGCAGCAGCGTCGGCCACCTGCTCCTCTACTCCCACGTAGCAACAGCCGCCTGCTCCCCTGCTCCCGCAGCTGCGCTGGTCGCCAACTCCCCTGCTCCCTCTGCCCCTGCGCCATCGGCTCTTTGCCCCCCATCCCGCCTACCCTCTTCAGCGCCTGGAGCTTCTCTGAGCGCGGCACCGACCCCCTGGTAGAGCGACGACCTTGGAGTCCCCTCCGTGCGAGCCGTGGTGTCCTCGTCGTCCTAGAGCTCACGGACCGGCGCCGCGCTTCCGTCAGTAGCCCCCGAGGACGCGCCCTGGTAACCCGCTCCGCGTCCTCTCGCCTTGACCCCAGAGCCCCTCCGTGCGAATCCGCGGCGTCACCACCCGTCATCGCCGTCCTCGCCCTTGACTGAGCAGGCGTGAGATAGCACACGCTGTAGCAGCGTCGGCTACCGAGCACCGCGGCGTGATGCTCGCTCGTTCTGTCCTCCTCAGCAAGCAGTGCCCATGCCACCGCCTCGGGACAGCGCGCACCCGCTCATCCTCGCCCTTGACTTCAGCTCCCTCCCGTTGCTCTCTCTCTTGCCCTTGGCCCTATAAAGCCTCCCCTCTCCCCCCTAGAGCTCCCCACGCCGCCCCTTGGAGCTCTGGTAAGAACCACCCCCAAATCCGTCGTTTCCCCATTTCGGCCGCCGCCACCTCCACCGTCGTTTTGCCGCTCCGGCCACTTTCTGGCACCCCCAAGCCCGTCACCGTGAGCCCCTCGCCTCCAGGAACCCATGTTGGAAATATGCCCTAGAGGCAATCATAGAGATGATGATATTTCGTTGTATCCATGATTTAATAAATGTTCCTTGAATATTGCCTTTGTGTTGATTAACAAGTATGTGACTTGTTTGTGAAACTCTTTACTTGTATGGTTATTCTAAAGTTGTCCCTAGTCGGAGTTCATGTGAGGACACACGTGAATGATGGATTAGCACATGTATCGGTTGATGACCATGTTTCACAGGTCATAGACATGGAGATGTCAAACCAATAATGTGGACACATGTTTAGAACATGGGGTTGGACCGACCCAACATGAGACATAACAATTATACTTATGGTTCTTCTACACAATGTGTACGCTTTGTCCTTAGACCCGAGATTGTCGATGTACTTGAGATGTGGATCGACCTACTTAGGGGCTATCAAACGCTACTCCGTGAATCGGTAGTTATAAAGGTAGCTTTCGGTTTGTCATGAAGCATGTCATGAGGCATGGTCACGAGATGGGATTTGCCCTCTCTACCGAGAGAGATATCTCTAGGCCCTCGAGTGATCGGATCCGTAAATGCATGGCCATGCTACTTAAGGTTAAGAGTTAACCTAGTAAGGGATTAGGATCACGGGATCGAGAAAGAGTGGTCATCTTGGAGCTCAATCAATATCGTGAGGCAAAGGGATTGGCATGTACATAACGCTGTGATGGTTCGTCCGATATGATCTTTGTGTACGCTTAGGAGTTGGCACGCCTTGCTAGAGGCCGCTACCAACTATTGACCAAGTATGTATACTGCGTCATGTCTAAACATACGTGAACCTATAGGGTCACACACTTAAGGGCTGCAACCTAATTCGGATTGGATCCGAATTAGATCGGGCATTGAGTCCTAATGGGCCTCTATTAGTAGAAGCCCATTGTAAGGACGCCTATAAAAGGAGGGCAAGGCGCACAGGATCCGAGATGAGTTTTTCGTGACATCCTCAAACCTCGCCGCCACCCTCCCACGCCCTAGTCGCCGCGCGGATCTAGTAGTCCGGCGGCGCCGCTTCCTCCCGCACGTGTGGATACCTTTGAGGCGCCAGATTCAGAAGCGTTTGGACGAACCGCAAGAGAGGAGCTGACGTGGGACGCCGCGATGAGGACGAGGAAGTAGTACGACTACTCGCCCGACGTCTTTGCATTAACTTAGTGCGACTACTCTACCCCGACGTCTTTGCATCAATTCCGCAATCGCGCCTAGTGGTAAGATCGTGATCTATAATCGCAGTGATCTTGGTTTACTGGTAGAATTTTTATTAATTTGCGCTAGTGTAGCCTACCCGTAGCCCTTCATTGGTATCGAGCGGTTCTTTGCCATGTTATAGGTTCGTGATTTGCATATGGCGATATGTAAGTCGGTATGATCGATGTGATCGATTGTATAGTTCTCATTAATGGATTAACTGGTTTCGTGATCATCTTCGCTAAGGTCGTGAAACAACATACCCCTACCGGTCGGATTCGCCATCGGGGGTAGACAAAGTGACACGAAACCGGTGCGGAATGTGAAGATCAATATGATTGGTCGAATCGAACCTAGATTGATAATCGATGTATCGTGATCGTGCGATCGGGCTCCATGAGCCGAAAGTTGTCTCGGTTCTCAAACCACGGCATGCTGCACGCAAAGATCAATACAAATTGGTCAAATCGGAACAATAGTCGATTTGTGGTAAATATGATTTGCCGATCAAAATCCTAAGTAAAAATTGCATACATTGGATCTCTGTTTTTTTACGAATGATTTGCCGATCAAAATCCTAAGTAAAAATATGATACTGCGAGGGCGCTGCCTTCGAACCCCCATGGGGAAACCCTCGACCCTTATCCCAGAGATTGCGATTCTATGCATAACTTGTTTTTGCAGGATGTATGTGACCAAGATGGCCTAATGTGTATGTGATGCATGTTTGTAATATTTACATGACTGCGTGTCGCGGGTTCGCAACACTACCGAGCCATTGTGTTGTCAAAGTATTGTATTAACGGCCTGCGTGCCGACTTGTGATGATTCCTTGTATCCATGTATTTTATTACTAGCTGTTATGAGTAATAGCTTATATTAGTACTCGGAGGACACATCACTTGGAGGATGGCACACATTAACCATGGAGATGGAGATCATCATGGTGGATGATTCTATGGCGATGGAGATCACCATGAGAAAATGGGCCATACCGAGTCACAACTGTGTGCTATTCTGCTTGTTTTACTCCTATGCATGTTTGAATGGTAGAAGTATAGCGATCCTCACAAAATGTTAAGTTAAACATATGCCCTCCCAACTAAACTCAGCACCATCCCATGTCTTGTAAATTGATGGTGGGTCTATAAAATTAGGGCACCATCGACTTTCCTTGACTAGATGGGTTTGTATCGGATACATACATGCATAAGGGTTGGTGAACTTAACAAGGCTATCATAAAGGTTATGGGCCTTGGGGCATAAAGGTTGGCGCCGGGCATAGAGATGTCACCCAACAACAAGAGTCATATAGAGATATGATTAGTAAGGTGTTGCTTATCAATTACCTTGTCTCCTAGCGGTGATGCAAAAGCTCACTAGTAGACTCGTTAATGCGGATCTTGAATCGCTAAGAATCAATAGAGGGATGTTGATTTTAGTGGGAGTACATTCTATTAAATTTGTTCAATACTGATTTACTCTATCATGGTTTTATTTGTCTTAGTATTTTGCATTTCCTATTGTAGATCAATGGCATCTAGCAACCGCAAGACACCCTTTTGCTTTATGCGATCGATTCTTGAGAAAGAAAAATTAAATAGAAAAACTATTCGGATTTGGTCCAGAACTCGAGAATTGTTCTCGAGGCGTATAAAAAGGAAAACGTTCTGGACACCCCAATCCCAGAAGAGCCTGCTAACAATGCGGCTGCTGCTGTTAAAACTGCCTACAAGAAAGCATGTGATGACTCTCTTGAGATTAGCTGTCTTATGCTTGCATGCATGGAACCTGACCTTCAAAAGCAGTTTGAGGATCAGGAAGCGTATGATATGATCATGGCGCTTAAGGACATGTTCCAGACACAGGCCAGGACTGAACGGTTCAATGTCTCTAAGGCTTTTCTGGAATGCAAGTTAACAGAAGGTGCACCCGTAGGCCCACATGTGATCAAAATGGTTGGTTACAGTCAGACTTTGGATAAACTTGGTTTTCCAATTGGCCAAGAGTTGGCAACTGATTTCATTTTGGCGTCTCTTCCACCTAGCTATGGACATTTCATTTCGAACTACCATATGCATGGGGTGGAAAAGGGCCTTAATGAGCTTTGTGGGATGCTCAAAACAGCAGAGAGTGACATTAAGAAGTGTGCAGGGCCTAGCCATGTGATGGCTGTGCAGAACAAGTCTAGCTTCAAGAAAAAGGGTAGGAAGCCATGGGCAAAGAATAAGGGCAAGGTTAAAGATATGATCTTGAAGCCAACGCCTAAGCCTAGTCTGCCGACACGAGCCGAGACAAGATGCTTCTATTGTAAAGAAGCCGCCACCGAAGAGAAACTGCAAGAAGTACATGGATTCCGAGGAATGAAGAAGAAGGCCGAAGTAAGACTTCCACCCATGGTACACTTGTCATAAATGTTTTAGACATTTTTCTCGCTGATTCTCCTATTAACTCTTGGGTATTTGATACCGGATCAGTTGCTCACATTTGCAACTCGATGCAGGGGCTAATAAGAAGTAGAGGAGTCGCAAGAGGTGAAGTTGATTTTCGTCGGAAATAAAGCAAGGGTTGTCTGCGCTGACCGTCGGCACCATGCAACTTCAGCTTCCTTCAAGATTTATTATGGAATTGAATAATTGTTATTATGTTCCTAGTATGAGTCGAAACATTTTATCCCCTCATGTTTGATGAGAGATGGTTATTCATTTGCAAGTAAAGACAATGGTTGTTTGATCTCTAAAAATGAAATGTTTATGGCTTTTAGCCCATTGTGAATGGGTTATTTATTTTAAATCTTGATGATGCTCCCATCTTTAACATAAATGCTAAAAGACTTCGCCTAATGATTTGAATCCCACCTATGTTTGGCATTGTCGTTTGGGTCACATAAGTGAAAAGCGCATGAAGAAGCTCCATGATGATGGTCTTCTAACTTCGCTTGATTTTGAATCATACGAGACATGTGAAGCTTGTTTGCTTGGTAAGATGACCAAGTCACCTTTCAAAGGTTCTTTTGAGAGGCGCCGACTTGTTGGAAATCATACATACCGATGTATGTGGACCAATGAGCACGATCGCTAGAGGTGGATTTCATTACTTCATAACTTTCATCGATGATTTTAGTAGATATGGCTATGTCTACTTAATGAAGATAAGTCTGAAACTTTTGAAAAGTTCAAAGAGTTCCGTAATGAAGTTGAAAATCAACGTGCCAAGAAAATTAAGGCTCGCGATCCGATCGTGGTGGCGAGTTTTGAGTCATGAATTTAGCAATCATCCAAGAGTTGCGGAATTGTTCCACTGCCTAACACCGCCGGAACGCCTCAAAGAAACGGGTATCCGAGCGGCGAATCGACCTTGTTGGACATGGTTCGATCGATGATGAGCCATCAGATCTACCATTATCATTTTGGGTTACGCCTAGAAACGGCAGCTTTCACACTTAATAGGGTACCGCCTAAATCAGTAGTTAAGACACCATATGAGATATGGATGGGAAGAGTCACGCTTGTCTTTTCTAAAGATTTGGGGATGTGAGGCGTTTGTCAGCGACTACAAATCGGATAAGCTCACACCCAAGTCGGATAAATGCATTTTGTGGGATATCCGAAGGAAACCTTTGATATTACTTCTACAACCGACTAGAGGGCAAAGTGTTTGTCGCTCGACGTGGTGTTTTCCTAGAGAAAGAGTTTCTCAACAGGGAGACAAGTGGAAGAACGGTGCAACTTGAAGAGATTCAAGATGAACCAATCGGGGAAGACTCGACGAATGATGCCCACGTGGCAGAACAAGTTGAGGAACCCATGGCAAAGGAAGCACCACCACCACGAAGGTCGGAAAGGCTCCGCAATACGCGAGATATGTTATTGTTAGACAATGATGAGCCTACGACCTATGCGGAAGCAATGATGGACCCAGACTCTGAGAAATGGCATAGTGCCATGAGATCCGAGATAGCATCCATGGGAGACAATCAAGTTTGGAACTTGGTTGACCCACCTGATGGTGTTAAAACCATAGAGTGCAAATGGATCTATAAAAGGAAGATTGATATGGATGGAAATGTTCATATCCATAAAGCTCGACTTGTCGCAAAAGGTTTTTAGCAAGTTCAAGGAGTTGACTACAATGAGACCTTCTCGCCTGTAGCGATGCTTAAATCTATACGGATCATTCTAGCTATTGCTGCATATTTCGACTATGAGATATGGCGATGGATGTCAAAACGGCTTTCCTTAATGGAAATTTAACCGAGGACGTGTATATGATCTGTTCCGAGGGTTTTGTCGATCCAATCAATGCTAGAAAAGTATGCAAACTTCAAAAATCCATTTATGGATTGAAGCAAGCATCTCGGAGTTGGAACATTCGTTTTGATGAAGTGGTCAAAGGGTTTGGCTTCATCAAAACGAAGAAGAATCTTATGTTTACAAGAAGGCAAGTGGGAGCTCGTCAGATTTCTAATCTTATATGTAGATGACATATTATTGATTGAAATGATATTCCTATGCTCGAGTCCGTTAAGACCTCTTTGAAAAATAGTTTTTCAATGAAGGACTTAGGGAAGCGGCATATATTTTGGGTATTAAGATCTATAGAGATAGATCAAAAGGCTAATAGGATTAAGCCGTAGTACTTACATTGACAAAGTGTTGAAACGATTCAACATGGAGGAGGCAAAGAAAGGGTTCTTGCCCATGTCTCATGGCATAAATCTTGGCAAGAATCAGTGTCCTTCGACAACTGATGAGCGAGATCGCATGAGTAAGATTCCATATGCTTCGGCCATTGGATCTATCATGTATGCTATGATATGTACTCGCCCAGATGTTTCCTATGCTCTAAGTGTTACGAGCAGATACAGTCGATCCGGTGAGAGTCATCGACAATGTTAAAAACATCCTCAAGTATTTGAGAAGAACTAAGGATGTGTTCCTAGTCTACGGAGGTGAGGAAGAGCTCGTTGTAAATGGTTACACCGATGCAAGCTTCCAAATCGAAAAAGACGATTACAAATCGCAATCGGGTTTTGTGTTCATTTTGAACGGTGGTGCGGTCGATTGGAAGAGTTCCAAGCAGAGACTGCTTGTCGACTCTACAACGGAGGTTTAGTATATTGCGCTTCAAGCAAAGAAAGGAAGGTGTTTGGATAAGGAAGTTCATAACTAAACTAAGTGTGGTTCCTAGTGCGTGCGATCCTCGGATCTTTATTTGTGATAACAGTGGGGCCATTGCGCAAGCCAAGGAGCCGAGGAATCACCAAAAGAACAAACACATATCAAGGGCGGTTTCATCTCATTCGAGAGATCCTCAATCGAGGAGATTTAAAGATATGCAAAATACACACGGATTTGAATATTTCAGATCCTTTGATGAAACCTCTCCCACAGCCTAAGCATGAGGCACACACAAGAGCTATGGGTATTAGATATCTTCTAGATTGACTCTAGTGCAAGTGGGAGATTGTTGGAAATATGCCCTAGAGGCAATCATAGAGATGATGATATTTCGTTGTATCCATGATTTAATAAATGTTCCTTGAATATTGCCTTTGTGTTGATTAACAAGTATGTGACTTGTTTGTGAAACTCTTTACTTGTATGGTTATTCTAAAGTTGTCCCTAGTCGGAGTTCATGTGAGGACACACGTGAATGATGGATTAGCACATGTATCGGTTGATGACCATGTTTCATGTGTCATAGACATGGAGATGTCAAACCAATAATGTGGACACATGTTTAGAACATGGGGTTGGACCGACCCAACATGAGACATAACAATTATACTTATGGTTCTCTCTACACAATGTGTACGCCTTGTCCTTAGACCCGAGATTGTCGCATGTACTTGAGATGTGAATCGACCTACTTAGGGGCTATCAAACGCTACTCGTGAATCGGGTAGTTATAAAGGTAGCTTTGGGTTTGTCATGAAGCATCTTTGCGAGGCATGGTCACGAGATGGGATTTGCCTCTCTACCCGAGAGAGATATCTCTAGGCCCTCGAGTGATCGGATCCGAAATGCATGGCCATGCTACTTAAGGTTAAGAGTTAACCTAGTAAGGGATTCCGGATCACGGGATCGAGAAAGAGTGGTCAGCTTGGAGCTCGATCAATATCGTGAGGCAAAGGGATTGGCATGTACATAACGCTGTGATGGTTCGTCCGATATGATCTTTGTGTACGCTTAGGAGTTGGCACGCCTTGCTAGAGGCCGCTACCAACTATTGACCAAGTATGTATACTCGCCATGTCTAAACATACGTGAACCTATAGGGTCACACACTTAAGGGTTGAAGCCTAATTCGGATTGGATCCGATTAGATCGGGCATTGAGTCCTAATGGGCCTCTATTAGTAGAAGCCCATTGTAAGGACGTCTATAAAAGGAGGGCAAGGGCGCCATGTGATCCGAGATGAGTTTTTCGTGACATCCTCAAACCTCGCCGCCACCCTCCCACGCCCTAGTCGCCGCGCGGATCTAGTAGTCCGGCAGCGCCGCTTCCTCCGCACTGTGGATACCTTTGAGGCGCCAGATCAGAAGCGTTTAGACGAACCGCAAGAGAGGAGTCAGACGTGACGCCGCGACGAGGACGAGGAAGTAGTACGACTACTCTGCCCGACGTCTTTGCATCAACTTAGTACGACTACTCCGCCCGACGGTTGCATCAATTCCATAGCCGCTGCCTAGTGGTAAGACCGTGATCTATAACTGCAAAGTGATCTTGGTTTACTGGGTAGAATTTTTATTAATTTGCGCTAGTGTAGCCTACCCGTAGCCCTTCAACCCATCCCCCAAGGCCCTTTCGGAAATCCTCCACCATAGCCGCCGCAATCCCCTTTCTTCCCCACCTCTGGCCGCCACCTTCCCCACCACCCGCCGCTGCCCTGACCATTCCCGCCTCCCGCTTAGCTCGTGCCGCCTCGACGAGAGCTACCCCGTGCTCACCTCCCCTAGCTCAAACCGCCACCGGACCACCCCCTTCCCCATGGCCGTGCCGCCTCCGCCGCCTCTCACCACTCACCGCCGGCCACCGCCTCCTCAGCCACCACACCCAAGCATCACGAGCCTCACCGCAGAAGACCGGCTACCCGTTCCGCCCTCGCCTTGCCTGCTGCTGCCCAGGCAAGCCGGCCTTGCCGAAGTCGCGCTGCAGCAGCGTGTTTCGCGACGAGCGTGGCGTGGCTGTGCCGACAAACACTATTCCCCTGTCATTAAGCGTTAATGATGTCCTAATGGCAATCATTAAACCCTTAATACTGTCCTAAGCACCCCCCACCCCGCGTTGTTCACAGACCCGTGGGCCCATGTGCAGAAAACCGGCCCTTTCCCTCCCCTCATCGACAAGGCCCACAACGCCACTATTCCCATGGACCCGAGCATACATGCACGTGGACCCGGTCCCCATGTCTGTGGACCAGGACTCTCTCTCTCTCTCTTATTTCAATTCATTTAATCTTCGTTAATTCATATCTCCTCCGTTATAACTCCAAAAATTATGAAATAAATTTCTAAAAATTCGTTAAATCAAGGTCTTGCTAATGGCATAGGACTTGATTTATTTGGAGTTTATTTGTGTATTCTTGTGTATTTACTTGCTCTCTTTGCCGTTGTGCCTTTTTCCGTAATTCGCCTGCTCAGATTTGAAAGACGGAGATCCTCAAGTTGATCAAGACCAAGAGTATCACGATCACCTTGCCTCTAACCAAAAGCGTAGTCAATACTTTGATCATATTACTCCTACATTTTATGCAAATTATATTCTTTTAAATTAGCAAATTGCATGCTTTAATTTCTTAATCAAATGTATGTTAAAGCTTAAGGTAGTTAAATACCCACTTGTGGATTAATTAATTAATATGCCATCCTTGATAACTTGAATCCTTTAATCCTTGTCACCCTAGTAATTATATGGTAATACTAGTTATAGGGTTGTACTTAAGCGACCTGCTAGCCTTGCTTAAGTACCAAGGTATTAAATACCTGAATCATCATTTCCCCAAACATGAAATATTTTGGGTAGTCATTGGTGGTCCATTGACTAAAAGGTGTGAAAATAATTTGGTTCACTCCTCAAAACCCTATTGCTAGTTCTATCTGGGCGGATGGTGAGGCGGTGGGTGCTCAGGGAGCACAAGGTTGGTTGGTTTGTGAAATGAACCGCCCAGATAACCATAAGGACTTAATCTTATCATGACCTCCCGTGTTAAACAAGTACAACCACAAGTCTGCAAAGTGCAACTTGGCTTAGTAAAATTATTGAACCCTGAATGTGTCTCACTGGTGGAGTAATGGCACGCACAAGCTTGCGGTACATCCAGCTTGACGGGGACACCGATACTATGTGAAGTTGAAAACGTCGTGGGTAGTCCAACTATGCCACACGCTGCGGGTACAACATCCCTCGCGAACGTGTGGGCACAACCCCATATGGGTGAGATTACGAAAAGGGCAAGATAGTTTGAAAGGTTACTGTGACGGTCACCCAACTACATGACTACGGAATCATGTGGGGTAACGGGTATGACTATCTCTTGTGGGTAAAGTGTACAACCTCTGCAGAGTCTAAAGCATTTTAAACAGTAGTGCCCTACGGTCAAAGGCGGACATGGGGATCATAACTTGAGTTAGTTCTATTTCAAAACTTTGTGGGTGGTATGGAAATGGTGGAAGGCCTCACCTAGCCCTGTTTTGGATTTTACCTGAGTCGTCGAGCTCAGTGGGTGTGGTCGTTGGAGGCAGCTCCAATTGAAAGGATGCATTGGTAGAGTTTCCGCCGGATGGAACCTCTACTAAAATAATTATTGCACATTACTCTCTTTATAAAATTGCAAATTTGTTAAAAAATGCTAAGTCATAGGCTTTGTAATGTTGATATTGGAAAACTTGCTTTCGCAAATAAAAGAACCGAGCCATCCTTGTTAAACCTTGCATGTATACTATTGCATTATGTGTTGGCTCGCGAGCACGGTAGTAGTGCTCATCCTCACTTCTCTCCCCAACCCTCCGGATAATGAAGATGACGGAGACAACGCCTACTACGATGGACCGTAAGATAATGGACAAGGATATGATGAGGAGTTGAGTAGTTACAGAGTTTAGATCTCGCTTGACCTAAGTAGACTCACTTTGGTACCACAGACAAACCGATATTAACCAGTCCTTGGTTAATATCCATCGACCTGTGTCACCCGATCGCTTGTTCGTGTGAGATGAGCCCTACCTCCCCTTTTGCTTCCATTGTAGTTATAAATCGTCTTTTGTAATGTAATCTAGTTGGCCTTGTGCGGCCCTTTTGTAAAACTTCGACCCGATGAGGTCTATGTTACCCTGTGTGGTATTATATTTGTTATGTTTCACGACTTGTATGGTTGATTCAGCCATGTACCTGTGAGTGCTATCTACTGATCCAGGGAATAGCACAGCGTTTCACAGAGGATTTGGATTCTCATAATCCGGGTCCGACAGAGCCGGGTGATATCGAGCATACGTTGTAGGACCCCTAGTTAGATTGGTCGATTGCCTTAAGGAATTGGATCTTATTTCTAAAAATTAAGAAAAGTTTTGTCAAAATATAGAGTATTTATTGCTTCTACTCATCATTCCTAGTTCCATACTTATCTCTATTCTCATTAAGTTTTACTAATCTCTTTTCCTGTTTCAAAATTTGTAGATGGCTTCTTCTCCAGCTGCGGGCCCAATGGAACTTTTGTTCTCATGGAGAGCGCGACGGCGGTTTCGCCGATCTCCTCCGTCAGCTGATGTAGTATCTTGGTTTCTCCCGCCCTCCGCTCTACAGAGGCCGGATGACGAGGATCATGGCTCATGAGTCCTGGGACATGGAGGTTTTCCTCTATGCTAGGATTAGCGAGTTCGTGCCCCACATCTTCCATGCCGAGGCACCACGCCGCAGCAGTCTCGACGCCATCTAGGATGCAGCCCGTGTCGCCATCACCCGCCTGTGTTGGATGCACGAGGACCTCCTGTAGGAGTCACTGTTTTGCTTCTTCCCGTGCCTCCCCGACGGAGAGCGCCACCCGAAGACCTTCGACGCCAGAGACGATGAACCTCGCCTGACCCACCAGGTGCAGTTGACCCAGGCGATGATCCTCAACATCCACTCCTGCACCGACGAGATCCAGCGGCTCGAGTACTTCTCGCGGCAATGAGGCCCACTCCGACACCCTCGCGCCAACATGATCAGGAGCGATGAAGCCCACCATGCTGCCCTATGGGAGAGAGACACCGTCACTGTGGAGAGAGACGCCGTACTTGCGGAAGTGGCACGTCTCACCGCCGCCCTTGCGAGTGCTACTTCAGCTCCGGCTCAGATTCCTCCTCGGTGTCCCTCCAAAGGTCGGGGCCCGACCAATCTCTTCACCCCTAGGGACCTGCGTCGAGATCATCAGTGCGCAAGAGCATGCGATGCCCTAGTCCGCCGCCCTTCGACGATCTTCCGGTATCCAGGCATGGACGCAGCCCCAGCCGTTCGCCGCACATCAGCCAGAGTCACTCCCGTTCACCGAGCTTCAGCCAGAGCCGCTCCTGCTCCCGCTCCCGTTCCTCGATGGAGTAGTCAGGATAGTTCAGGATAGCTAGCAGTGCTTGCTAGGCAGTCTTTTGGGTTGCAAGCACTTTTGTTTCTTCCTTTTGTAGACGATGTGTTTGTATCCTGTGTCATGACTTAGCTTAGCATATAAGCTTTGTTCGAGAGTCATGTATCACCTAACCCCCCTTAATATAATGCAGCCATTCTAGGCTTTGTATTGTATTTATTTGATGTTCTTGCTTGGTTTAAAGTTCTTTTGTGTGTGCCTTAGAGGGCTAGTGAACCCTCATATATACCTCTCTCTAGTCCTCCCTAGTTCTAAGCCTCCGCCTTTCTTCAGGATGCCACCAAGAAGAGCCACCGCCCTAGTCCGTGGAGCTTATGCAACTGGCTGAGGAAGAGGCCGTGGCCGTGGTTGTGGACAAGGACAAGATCTACCTCCCCCACCACCAGCCCACCCAACAATGGCCCAAGGGATGTTCCAGCAGACCCAAATCCTCCAAGCTTTGCTCAACAATCAGCAGACAGGGCCTGCCGGCCGCAACTCCAAGTTCGCTGACTTCTTAAGGACGAGACCCCTCACATTTGCCGCGGTGATTTAACCTCTTGAAGTCAAGACCTGCTCGGGGACACCGAAAAGAAGCTTCGACTCGCCCGCTGCTCCAACAAAGACATGGTGGACTTTGCCACCCACCAACTAAAAGGTGTTGTAGCCGCATGGTGGGAGAATTACCTTGCCGCCAAAAGTAATGAAATTCCAGAGTTAGAAGAAGAAGAAGAAGAGGAAGCAGCATCGGAAGCCGTAGCATCTATGATTGGAGAACCAGCAACCCCCGCAGCCGCAACCATTGTAGAAGAAGTTGCAGAAGCACGGCTGGATGAAGATGAACTAGTATGGCAGCCAATTCCTTGGATGGAATTCAAAACCGCCTTTCGCACCAACTTCGTACCAGCCGGTACCATGAGATTGAAGAAGAATGAGTTCAGGGCTCTCAAGCAAGGCCATATGACGGTCAACGAGTATGTTACCAAGTTTACCCAACTTGCCCGCTATGCCCCCAATAACGTAGCAGATGAGGAAGAGAATATAGACCGCTTTGTGGAAGGCATGCGTAGTGACATGCGTGGAAAACTCATCCTCCATGACTACGCCTACTTCCATCAGTTGATCAACAAGGCCCTACTGCAAGAAAATGAAAATAAGACAGTAGAAGCTAGCCGCAAGAGGAAGATGCCCTTCCAGAGACCCCAAGGAAACTATCCCCAGAAGTCAACCTTCCAAGGCAGTTCCTCCTTCAGATCATCTACTGCAACGCCCCAAAGAAGTTCAGCTCCAGCCCCAAAGTCCCAAGGAAGTGGCTTCAAGACTCTCCGCTCATTGGACAACTCCGCCGCGATCAATCCAAAGACTCACCTCCATTGCTTCGCTTGCAGAGAAAAAGGACACTTTGCTAATCAGTGCCCTCATCGCCACCACCCCGCTCCAAAGAACAACCCAGGAGCCGCCCCAATCCAAGGTCGAACCTCAGCTCCAGGCAAGAGCCACCAGACATCTCAAGCTTCAAGGTCTACCCCGACGCAAAGCCGTGGCCATGTGAACCATGTCAACGCTGAGGAGGCACAAGATGCCGTAGGAGTACTAATGGGTACGTTCTCTGTTAATTCAGTACCCGCACAAGTTTTGTTTGATTCTGGAGCTTCACACTCTTTTGTTTCGAGAAAGTTTGTTGAAAGGCTTAAGTTGCCAACTTATAAGCTAAAGAAACCCGTGGTACTTAGTTCACCCGAGGGACCCCTATATGCTACCTCAGTTAGTCCCAGAGTAGAAATTGCTTTGGAAGATTCTGGATTCCTAGCCACCCTTCTTGTGCTAGAATCTCAAACACTGGATATCATCCTAGGGATGGATTGGTTGGCCGCTTATCATGGATTAATAGATTACGCCAACAGAAAAGTGGTACTTGCCAAGGATCCTGAAACCACAATAAAGATTAGTGTGGATCGTTCCTCTCCTTTGGATCGAACAATTCACCACCTTGGAGAGTTGTCCCTAGAGACAATGCCTGTAGTTTAGGCCTACCCCGATGTCTTCCCAGAAGAATTGCCAGGCATGCTACCTGACAGAGATATCAAGTTTGTAATCAATTTGAAGCCAGGGACAGCCCCAATTGCTAAGAGACCATACAGAATGGCCGCTGACGAACTTGAAGAGTTAAAGACACAACTTGAAGATTTGCAAGAAAAAGGATTCGTTAGACCTACACTACTACAAAACAGGCTATAGTAGACGCCCCATCACAGACGGTTCCTTTGGAACCGTCTGTGTTGGGTCAGTCCGGACCTGCGGGTGGCGCGGACCGACTATCACAGACGGTATTTTTTAGAACCGTCTAAAATATAGATGGTACATCGCGCACTGTCCGGTAAAACTGCCATAACTTTTGCATACGAACTCCGATTGCGACGTTCTTTGGCTCGTTGGAAAGGTAACGAAAAGTTCAATCCGAAAATCCATAAGTCCATGTTAGATTCATTCGTGAGGCTCGGAGGCTCCAGACAAAGTGAAAACCCCAAAAAGGTCGTTTAGGGCCTCAAAGCGACCTTCAAGTTTTAGCAAATTGCCGTTTTTTTTTGCAAGAGAAAACGCTATCACGAGCGGTTCTAAACAAAAACCGTTTATGAAAACTCATCACGAGCGGTTACGAACTGAACAAGAACCGCTGATGATATTATCCTGAGCGGTTCTTGTTGAACCGCTCAGGAATATACAATCGAGCGGTTGCTCAAGTAGAACCGTCTGTGATAACTACTATCACAGACGGTTTTAGTTATGAACCGTCTGTGATATTCGTATCATAGACGGTTTTTGAACCGTTTGTGATAACATATTCGTATCATAGACGAACTTTTTCGTGACGGTTCGAAAGCTGCTCGTGATGACGATTCCAACAAATGCGTGATGAGGCTGTGTGTAGTAGTGCTAGTTCTTCTCCCTCGGGTTCGCCAGTTCTCTTTTTAAAGAAGAAAGATGGCTCCGCCAGATTGTGTGTGGATTACAGAGCACTCAATGAAGTAACCATCAAGAACAAGTATCCCTTGCCCCGCATTGATAACTTGTTCGATCAATTGATAGGAGCTTCAGTTTTCTCCAAGATAGATCTAAGGTCCAGATACCAGCAACTCAAGATAAGGAATGAGGACATTCCTAAGACAACCTTTACCACTCGGTATGGCTTGTATGAGTTCACAACATGTCGTTTGGCTTGACTAATGCCCCTGCCTACTTCATGAATCTGATGAACAAGGTATTTATGGAATACCTGGACAAGTTTGTAGTCGTGTTCATAGAAGACATCTTGATCTATTCCAAGACCAATGAAGAGGATGCTGAACATCTGCAACTGGCCCTGGAAAAGCTTAAAGAGCATGAGCTCTATGCCAAGTACAGTAAATGTGAATTTTGGCTTCAAGAAATCAGTTTCCTCGGACATATTGTATCCGCAGGAAGAATAGCGGTTGATCCATCCAAAGTGGAAGCTGTGATGGATTGGAAATAGCCTACATTAGTGACAGAAGTTCGTAGTTTCCTCAGTTTAGCTAGATACTACAGACGCTTCATAGAAGGATTCTCCAAGCTTTCCAACCCGATGACTCACCTGCTCAAGAAAGAAAAGAAGTACGAATGGACAGAGGCCTGTGAGAAAAGTTTCCAAGAATTGAAGAAGAAGTTAACTTCTACACCAATATTGATCCTGCCGGACATTCATCAAGACTTTGAGGTCTACTGTGATGCATCGCGCCAAGGTCTTGGTTGCGTCCTTATGCAAGGAGGAAAAGTTGTAGCTTATACGTCCAGATAACTCCGTCCTCATGATATGGGAAATGTCTCTTTGTTCCCCACCAGGAGGAACTCAAGGATTTGATTCTGAAAGAAGCCCACAGCTCAGCATATACCCTGCACCTAGGCAGCACCAAGATGTATCAAGACATGAAGATTTTGTATTGGTGGCCACGCATGAAAAGAGATATTGCCGAGTATGTAGCCTGTTGTGATGTATGTCAGCGAATCAAAGCCGAACATCAGAAGCCAGCAGGATTGCTTCAACCCCTGCAAATCCCTCAGTGGAAATGGGAAGAGATTGGAATGGATTTCATTACCGGTCTACCCCGAACCAGGTCCGGATGTGACTCAGTATGGGCTATAGTTGATAGACTGACCAAAGTAGCCCATTTCATCCCAGTAAAGACAACTTACAAGGGAGACAAGTTAGCCGAGTTATATATGGCTCGAATTGTGTGTTTACACGGAGTACCCAAGAGGATAGTCTCCGATCAAGGATCTCAATTCACCTCGCATTTCTGGGCTAGTTTGCATGACGACCTTGGAACCCACCTTGATTTCAGCACAGCTTACCATCCGCAGACCGATGGTCAGACAGAAAGGACAAATCAAATTCTAGAAGACATGCTTCGAGCTTATGCTTTAGAATTCACAGTAGACTGGAAAAAATGTCTACCGTATGCCGAGTTTGCATACAATAATAGCTATCGACCAAGTCTGAAAATGTCCCGTTCAAGCACTTTATGGAAGAAAATGCGAACCCTCTCGCATTGGTCGAATCGTGAAGGATATATCTTCGACCGAGATACTCTCAAGCAAGTCAAGAGAAGGTTCGACTAATCAGAGATCGTCTCTAAGTAGCTCATTCAAGACAAAAGAGTTATGCCAATAGCCGTCGAAGGAAATTGACTTTTGAAGTTGGAGATGCTGTATACCTCAAGGTATCGCCACTTCGTGGAACTCGAAGATTCAAAGTGAAAGGCAAGCTTGCCCCAAGATACATAGGCACGTTCCCATCACCGCCAAGTGTGGAGAAGTTGCCTATCAGCTAGAGCTACCAGAAAACTTCGTCGGTTCACAACGTGTTTCACGTCTCCCAGCTCAAGAAGTGTCTCAGAGTACCGAAGAGCGTACACCCGTTGAAGCCATTGCCCTTCAGTAAGATCTGACCTATCCAGAGCATCCGATCAAGATCCTCGACATCATCGAAAAGCGAACCAGACGCCATGTCTTCCACCTTTGCAAGGTCTAGTGGAGTCACCACACCGCAAAAGAAGCCACTTGGGAACGCGAAGATCAACTGAAGCAAGACTACCCGTCCCTGTTCTCAGAGCAGCTCGAATCTTAGGGTCGAGATTTCGTTTAAGGTGGGCAGGATTTGTAACGTCCATTTTCGGACAAGTGAATAGTAACTACTAATCCGGTTTCGTTCTTCGCCGTAATTCAACAATCAAATATTTCTGAAAACTTTCTTTCTTTCTCGGTGTGTGTTTCAAATGTAATGTTAGTAACATTAGAAATTCAAATTCGTGGTTTGGAGTTCTTCTCCTCCCTTTTGAATCCTCGGGCCAATTTGAGTTGGACCTCGCCTCCTTTTTTGGGCTCAGCCCATGATCTTGTTGGGCCAGCCATTTCTTCCTTGTCAGCCCGCCCCGGCCCATCTCTAGCCCGGCCCTTCTCCTTTCTTTCCCCCACCCTCCTGGCTCTCTCCTTTCTCACCAGTACTGGAGGTCACCTTCTTCTCCCTCGCTTCTCCACAGGTCAAAGCGGCTTAGCGAGCCACTGCTCCTCTGCTCTCAAGAAGCAGCTGGTCGCCAACTCCTGCGCCTCTGCCCCTGCGCCACCAGCTCTTTGCCGCCCATCCCGGCTGCCCTCTGTAGTGCTCGGAGCTTCTCGAAGCGGCTTGACCGCAGCGAGCGGCGACCTTGGAGTCCCCTCCGGCGAGCCATGGCGTCCTCGCTATCTCAGAGCTCGCGGATCGGCGCCAAGGCTTCGCAAGAGTTTCAAAGATGCGCCTGGTCACCCACTCCGCGGCCCTCGCTTTTGACCCCAGAGCCCCTCGTGCGAATCCAGCGTCTACCACCGTCATCGCTGTCCCTCGCTTGGACCGAAGCGCGCTGGCCTGCAGAACAAGACGCATCGCTCGGCCGAAAGGCCGCAGCGTGACGCTGTCCTCGCTTCATCCCTCCCACGCCAGGCGCCATACCCACCGCCGGGACAGCAGCAGCACTCGCTCTCGCCTCTTGACTTCAGCTCCCTCCCGTTGCTCTCGCCTCGCCCTTGGCCCTATAAAGCCTCCCTCTCCTCGAGCTCCCCACGCCACCCCTTGGAGCTCTGTAAGAACCACCCCCAACCGCTGTTTAGCCATTTCGCCGCCACCTCCACTGTCGTTTTTTTGCTCCGCCGCTTCAAAGACCCCAAGCCCACACCGTGAGCTCCCTCGCCTGTGAACCCATCCCTCAAGACCCTTTCAAAAATCCTCCACCATAGCTGCCTCAATCCCCTTTCTTCCCCACCTCCGGCCGCCACCTTCCCCACCACCCGCCGCCGCCCACAGCCATTCCCCGGCCTCCCCGCTTAGCTCGTCTGCTTTGCCTCGATGAGAGCTACCCCGTGCTCACCTCCCCTAGTTGAAACCACCACCGGACCACCCCCTCCCCCATGGCCGTGCCGCCTCCGCCGCCTCTCACCACCCGCTGCCGGCCACCGCCCTCCTCCGGCCACCACACCAGCGTCACGAGCCTCACCGCAACACCAGCTACCTGTTCCGCCCGCTTGCCCCGCCACGCCCAGTCATTAGCCATGGCATGAGCACGCGCGTTGCGATGTTCGCGATGACCTGCAGGTGTGGCAGGCCTGGCCGACAGAATCTGTTCCTCTGTCATTAAGCATTAATGATGTCCTAATGGCAATCATTAAACCCTTAATACTATCCTAAGCACCCCGCTGTTCATCGACCAGTGGGCCCATGTGCGAGAACTGCCCTTTCCTCCTCATCGACAAGGCAGTGGGCCACAGCCATTGTTCCGTGGACCGTAACCGCCCATGACGTGGACCCGGTCCATCTTGCGGCCGTGGACCTCTCTCTCTCTCTCTCTCTCTCTCTCTCTCTCTTATTTCAATTCATTTAATCTTCGTTAATTCCTATCTCCTCCGTTATAACTCCAAAAATTATGAAATAAATTTCTAAAAATTCGTTAAAGCAAGGTCTTGCTAATGGCATAGGACTTGATTTATTTGGAGTTTATTTGTGTATTCTTGTGTATTTACTTGCTCTCTTTTCCGTTGTGCCTTTTCCGGTAATTCGCCCATTTAGGATTTGAAGACGCCTGAGATCCTCAAGTTGATCAAGACCAAGAGTATCACGATCACCTTGCCTCTAACCAAGGCGAGTCAATACTTTGATCATATTGCTCCTACATTTTATGCAAATTATATTCTTTTAAATTAGCAAATTGCATGCTTTAATTTCTTAATCAAATGTATGTTAAAGCTTAAGGTAGTTAAATACCCACTTGTGGATTAATTAATTAATATGCCATCCTTGATAACTTGAATCCTTTAATCCTTGTCACCCTAGTAATTATATGGTAATACTAGTTATAGGGTTGTACTTAAGCGACATGCTAGCCTTGCTTAAGTACCAAGGTATTAAATACCCCAATCATCATTTCCTCAAACATGAAATATTTTGGGTAGTCATTGGTGGTCCATTGACTAAAAGGTGTGAAAATAATTTGGTTTACTCCTCAAAACCCTATTGCTAGTTCTATTCAAGCGGATGGTGAGGGCGGTGGGTGCTCAGTGAGCACAAGGTTGGTTGGTTTGTGGAATGAACCGCCAGATAACCATAAGGACTTAATCTTATCACGACCTCCTGTGTTAAACAAGTACAACCACAAGTCTGCAAAGTGCAACTTGGCTTAGTAAAATTATTGAACCCTGAATGTGTCTCACTGGTGGAGTAATGGCACCGCAAGCTTGCGGTACATCCAAACTTTTGACGGGACACCGATACTATGTGAAGTTGAAAACGTCGTGGGTAGTCCAACTATGCCACACGCTGCGGGTACAACATCCGTCGCGAACGTATGGGCACAACCCCATATGGGTGAGATTATGAAAAGGGCAAGATAGTTTGAAAGGTTATTGTGGATTGTCGCCCAACCACATGACTACTGGAATCATGTGGGGTAACGGTATGACTATCTCTTGTGGGTAAAGTGTACAACCTCTGCAGAGTCTAAACTGCTTAAGCAGTAGTGTTTACGGTCAAAGGCGGACATGGGGATCATAACTTGAGTTAGTTCTATTTCAAAACTTTGTGGGTGGTATGGAATGGTGGAAGGGCTCACCTAGCCCTGTTTTGGATTTTACCCGAGTCGCCGAGCTCGATTGGGTGTGGTCATGGAGGCGCTCCAATTGAAAGGATGCATTGGTAGAGTTTCCACGGATGGAACCTCTACTAAAATAATTATTGCACATTACTCTCTTTATAAAATTGCAAATTTGTTAAAAAATGCTAAGTCATAGGCTTTGTAATGTTGATATTGGAAAACTTGCTTTCGCAAATAAAAGAACCGAGCCATCCTTGTTAAACCTTGCATGTATACTATTGCATTATGTGTTGGCTCTCATGAGCATGGTAGTAGTGCTCATCCTCGCTTCTCTCCCCAACCCTCCAGATAATGAAGATGACGGAGACTACGCCTACTACGATGGACCGTAAGATAATGGACAAGGATATGATGAGGAGTTGAGTAGTTCAGAGTTTAGATCTCGCCAAATTCTAAGTAGACTCACTTTGGTACCACAGACAACCGATATTAACCAGTCCTTGGTTAATATCCATCAGACACTGTGTCACCCCGCCGCTGTTCGTGTGAGATGAGCCCTACTCCCCTTTTTGCTTCCTTTGTAGTTAGTTATCGCTGCTTTTGTAATGTAATCTAGTTGGCCTTGTGCGCCCTTTTGTAAAACTCAACCCGATGAGGTCTATGTTACCCGTGTGGTATTATATTTGTTATGTTTCACGACTTGTATGGTTGATTCAGCCATGTACCGTGAGTGCTATCTCATCGATCTAGGAATAGCATGCGTTTCATAGAGGATTTGGATTCTCGTAACTGGGTCCGACATTATGGCTTTTGCTTCTTGTCGGGACCCGGGTATGCAACCCTGTGACCCTCTGGTATTCTCAACTAGTCCCATGATCAAGAGCTAGCTCACACAGCTTGCAACATTGGTGTAATCATAACCACACAACCAAACAAAAGATGAAGCGCATAAATTAATAATATTAAGCAAAAGGACCTTATGGTCAAGTCTTACAACAGTTGCCACACAGGGCTAAGCAACAAAAGAGAGTCGGCAATGAAACACAACATTCAAGTGAGGCCACCCAATATGCCCACCGCAATCGAGTGAAGGACGCGACCTAATTCGCAAAGTCTTCAAAGAAGTCTTCTTCAGAGAACTCGAGTTCACAGGTTCACCCTCCTCTCGCCGATTTAAACAGAGGGCGCAAGGCCATGAGTACTTTGAATGTACTCAGCAAGTCATAGTGAATTGAATGCAAGTAATATTTATGCAAGGATTAACAAGGATAGCTTTATGGCTCATTTGCGGAAAGCATTATTTGACAGTAAATACAATAAGTAGATTGTAAAGCATAATTTAAAAGACTAATACATAAGTAAGCGCTTTTGAAACAACTAGTGAACACCTGCTCACTTTCCAACCACCAACCAACTACAAGATTCGACCAAACCATTCCAACATTTTCGACAAAAGTTCTACCCCTTGCGTGAAATCACCAGGCATGTCCATATCCGGGGACACGGCTATTCGAATAGTTTTACACTCTGCAGAGGTTGTACAGCTTGACCCACAAGACACGAATTCTCTAGTTTGTCAAGATATATCTATGCCACCGCCACTACCTTAGGTAAGCGGCCTAGAGCACGTGACAAGGCTTTTACAAAGTTCTGCTTTTGACTTCGCCTGTTCGCTAAGGTTTCGCCTCTATCCGCCCCCTCTTGCGCCGCTCCCAACCAAAAACAGAACCGAACCAAGACATTGCTAATTAGTCGGCGGGTCTATCCCAATCTAGACATGTGGTTGTACGGTTGAGGCCCAGATCAATGGTTCAAGGTTAAGTCCTTAGTTGGTTGCTCGAGACGAGACGGTTCCACATTCCAAGTGTGCGTTCACTAAGACCCACCCTTTCCACCACCCACTCGTCCAAGCATAAATCATTTTCGCTCAACTCGCCAAATGACCACCCTAGTCATGGCACAACATCTTTAACAAAAGTGGCTCCGCCACGCCCATAAGTTCCAATAGTCAAATTCATCATGTTGGGTTCAACCCGACCAGAGGACCACCCTAGTCAAGGGCACCACAAATTTTAGTAAAGTGACAACAAATGTCGTGGTCTCACACAGACCACACTTCGCATTATTAGCAACACAGTCGTTACTACACAAGCCACAAACCATGTGCGCTTAGGGCAAATCAACCTTTATTGAATCATGAGACCAACGCCTACTAAAGCATGACTAAGCAATAAAGCGTGCCCATGTTGGTATTACAATAATGTCCAACTAATAATTAACCATCCTAAGGTGTCCAAGGAATTATGTCATTCAAGGATACATATAGATTACAAATTATCATGGAGGTATAATGGCAATTAGGTAATTAACTAATCCCAAAACCATTTATTATAAAATTAGCCATGCATGTTTATATAAAACAATATACTTTTATAAACATGGGATCAACATGATCAATGGTCTATGACTTGCCTTCGTTGAAGAGTAGCGGTGCCGATTAAATGCCGATTCTGCGAAATCTTCCAAACGCAGGATCCTATCACAGCTGCAACCAAAGCTAAATAAATAAAACAACTCCAAATAAAATTCCAAATAAATACCAAATAAATACTAATAGAAAGACAAGGATTTTAGATGAATTTAGAAATTGGAATCACTCGAATCGGAGTTCGAATGAGAAAGTTACGGCCTCCGGAAGAAGGAAAACACATAAAATCAAGAAAAAGGGAATTTCCTGATTTCTGGAATTATTTTCCTAAAGGAAAATCGAGTTACTTCGCAAGCTGACGTCAGCAGAGGAAATTCCGGCCGAAATAAAAGAAAAAGGAAAACTGACAAGTGGGGCCCACTTGTCATAGAGAGGGTGCATGGTGGACTAGGTCCACCCGCTCTGAAATGGCGTGCCACTTGGCGTTGACGAGGCGCACACGTGGGCAAGGGGAGGTGGAGCCTAGGTGGCGCCGACGGGACGCCACTCGCCGCCACGTAGGACCCGAGTGGCGGGCGCCACGGCCAATGGTCGCCGCGCTTAGCCGGGTTCCAGTGGCGGCGAGGGTACCTACGGGAGAGGGGTTTGCCGATGTTGAAGCGCTGAGGATTCGAGGACTTGGCGTGAAGAGGACGCTGGCGGCGAAGCGGAAGCGGCGGCGAAGCGGCGGTTGAAGGCGGAGGAGCTCCGGGAACTTCCGGCGAGGAGGGTGTGCGACGGAAGCCCGTGAGCTTGCGATGCCAACGGAGGTGACAACGGGCGGCGGGTGCTCGACGGCGGCGGTGCTCAACAAAGCCGGGTCGCCGATCTTGGAGCTCCAAATCTGAGAGAGAGCGGGAGAGCAGAGGGAGGAGGGGAAAAGGAAGAGGCGAGGCGGTCTGGTGCTCCCTCTTATAGAGCTCTGGGAGGGTGGAAGGGACGACGGCGTGGAGGACCATGCGGTTATTAATGGCGCTTCGTCCGTATGAGGATGGGGAGGGCATGGCGCGGTGCAGGCGTGGCGTGGTAGCGGATGCGATGGCGGGACGTCTTGGCACAGAAGATGGAGAGGATTTGGGAGGGAGGCTTGGCAGGCATGGCGAGGGCGGCGCGAGATTCATGGGCGGCATGGGCACTCCCACTTGGCACGGTCCGGAGGTAGGGGATGGCCGGGGGTGGGCGGCCGACAAGGGGCCGCCTGTCAACGAGGGGGTGAGGGCGGTGGGCGTCTTGTAAGAATGAGCCACAAGGTGGCCGCGAGAAAAATAGGATGTGGGTCAAGAGATTCGCCCAAAGAGGCTTAGGGATTTTCTAAGGTTTTTCTTTTTAGGAAATACCAAAAAGCAAAAGGAATTTTAGAAAATAGTTTAAGACACCCAAAATTCTAGGAAAATTCTCAAAATTCCTTGAATTATTTGAGACTTAATAAAAATATTTTCAGCCTCACTATTGCTTTTAATTTTTGGCAATTAATTACTTTTAACATAAGGCCAAATGAAAAACCAAATTAAAATCCAACTAAACTCACTAAACCAACTTTAATTAGTTCAAGTTTTTATTAATTCAAATTAAACCACTTTTGAAATTCTAAAATACAATTTAAGCTTTGGCAAAATAATAAACCCAAATGGTTCCTTTTAAGGTTTTCAAAATTTTCAAAAAGTAGGAAAATAGGATGTTACAAACCTATACCCTTAAAGGGAATCTCGACCCAGAGATTCAGTCGACTAGAGAATAGGTGCGGAACTCGGCCTTGAGATCTTCTTGGCGCTCCTGTGTGGCTTCTTCTTGATTGTGATTGCTCCAATCGAACTTTGCGTAAACGGAGGATCTTGTTCCTTGTCACACGCTCAGACACTTCCAAGATTTTGATGGGCTGCTCCTTGTATGTTAGATCTTCTTGCAAGTCAACTGCCTCTAACGGCATCTGTTCTTCCGGCACACGCAGGCACTTCTTCAACTGAGACACATGAAAAACATCATGCACATCTGACAACTGAGGCGGGAGCTCTAACTTGTAAGCAACTTCTCCTCTTCTGACTAGAACTGGAAAAGGTCCAATATACCTTGGTGCGAGCTTTCCACTAACTCTGAAGCGACGCATTCCTTTGAGAGGTGAGACCTTCAGGTACACATGATCTCCAGGTACAAAGGCTAATTCCCGGCGACGGTTATCAGCATAACTTTTCTGTCTGGTCTGGGCTGTTCTCAGCTTTTCTCTGATCGACTTAACTTGATCTTCAGCCTCCTTTAGGATGTCGGGTCCAAGCACTTGCCCTTCGCCAGACTCAGTCCAATACAAGGGTGTTCGACACTTTCTTCCGTAGAAGGGCCTCAAACGGGACATCTGCGCAGACTTGATTGATGGTGTTGTTGTATGAAAACTCCGATAAGGTAACATTTGGTCCCACCGGTGATCAGTTCTCTAGAGCGCAGGCTCTCAACATATCTTCTAAGATTTGATTTACCCTTTCTGTTTGACCATCTGTCTGAGGATGGTAGGCCGTACTGAAATTCAGATTAGTGCCCATGATTTGTGCGACTTTTGCCAAAATCTTGAGGTGAATCGGGTTCCTCGACGGACACGATCTTCTTTGGCACTCCATGCCGACATACTATCTTGGCCATATACAATTCTCGCAAGTCTGCTCTCCGAGTAGGTGGTCTTGATCGATGAAGTGAGCCACTTTTGTTAGGCGATCGACAATTACCCAGATAGAATCATATCCAAATTTTAGTTCTTGGCGGACCGGTGATAAAATCCATTCCGATTTCTTCCCATTTCCATTCGGGGATGCTCAAAGGTTGCAAAAGTCCAAGAGGTCTCGATGCTCACTTTAACTCACGGCAAACATCACATTGTGCAATATACTCAAGAACTTCACGCTTCATGCTAGGCCACCAATAGAATTCCTTGAGGTCTTGATACATTTTAGTGCTTCCGGTGAATGGAGTACAAGGTTTCATGAGCTTCCTTGAGTATTAACTGCTTAGGTTCCTTCGATCCCAGACACAAATACGCTTGTCAAACCATAGGGCACCTTGCTCATCTTCTCAAAATCTTAAGGATTTACCCCGCTTCATGTTTTTCTTGATTTCCTTGATATCCGTGATCTTCTTCTTGGGCTTTCTTGATCGATCTTGAAGAGTTGGTTGCACTTCGGGGTAGCTAAGTAACCTTCTTCCACTAACTCAAGCTTGAGCTTTTGAAATTCTTCGTGCAATGCTGGCTGACCTTCCTTGATCATCAGAGTATTGCAGTAGGTCTTTCTACTTAAAGCATCTGCTACAACATTTGCTTTGCCTGGGTGATAATGAATTCCCATGTTGTAATCCTTGATCAATTCCAACCATCTTCTTTGTCTCATGTTCAGATCTGCTTGGGTAAAAATGTACTTCAAACTCTTATGATCCGTGTAAACTTCACAGCGATTACCGATGAGGTAATGACGCCATATCTTTAAAGCATGCACTACGGCAGCTAATTCTAAGTCATGAGTGGGGTAATTGACTTCATGAGGCTTCAATTGGCGTGAAGCATAGGCTACCACTTTCCTTTCTTGCATCAAAACACAACCGAGACCTTGGCGAGATGCATCACAGAAAATCTCAAAATCCTTCCGAACATCCGGTAGAATCAGCACTGGGGCGGTGGTCAAACGCTTCTTTAATTCTTGAAAACTTTGCTCGCATTAAGGCGCCCAAGCAAATTTCTTCTCCTTCTTCAAAGAATTGGGTAAGGGTCTTGCTATTCTTGAGAATCCTTCTATGAACCGACGGTAGTAACCCCGCCATTCCGAGAAACTTCGACCGAGGTATCGACTTGGGTGACTCGATTAAGCACATCCTTGACTTTACTAGGGTTGACAATGACTTCTTCTCGCAGACATGACGTGCCCCGTAAAGGTAACTTCTTTCATCCAAAACTCACACTTGTCGAATTTAGCATAGAGTTGATGATCTCTAAGCTTATTCGAAACTGCGAAGGTGCTCTTCATGCTCTTCTTCATTCTTAGAGTAGATTAGGATATCGTCAATAAAGACAATGACGAACTTATCTAGATACTCCATGAACACTTTATTCATCAAGTTCATAAAGTAAGTGGTGCATTGGTTAATCCAAAAGACATGACCGTATACTCATCTGATCCATATCGGGTTGAGAAAGTCGTCTTGGTATATCTTCTTCACGAATCTTCACCGATGGTATCCTCGACCTCAAATCTATCTTGGAGAACACTCGGCTCCTTTTAAGCGGTCAAACAAATCATCAATCACGGGCAGAGGGTACTTGTTCTTGATGGTGACTTCATTGAGAGAGCGGTAATCCACACACATCCATTGGGTGCCATCCTTCTTAGGGACAAAGATCTTTGGGGCTCCCTAAGGCGAAGAACTTGGTCTGACAAATCCTTTATCTTGCATTTCTTCAATCTGCTTCTTCACCGACTAAGTCATCAACCAAGCAAGCGGTAGGGTCTCTTGAAATGGGTGCGAGTTCTCGAACTAGGTTAATGACAAACTCTAGGTCTCTGTCCGTGGCATTCCGTAACTCATCGGGAAAAACATCTGAAATTTCTCGACTACTGGCACCTCTTCCAAAGATACAAGATCTTGACATCGCAGACTAAGGCTCCATCATACTTTTTCCAGAGGCTTCAAACTTCACTTTGGTTCCATCTGGCCGACCAACGTGATGCTTCTATCACCACAATCCAAAAGCGCTTGGGATCAAGAAGCCAATCCATACCCAAAATCACATCTAGGATTTGGCATTGATAATTATAAGGTTGGCTAGGAATTCTACCCCTTCTATGGTTACTTTAACCTTAGGGCAGCCTTGGTTCGTACTCAACTCCGAACCAGGTGTACGAATCAACATAGCATTTTTAAGAGTCATAACCTTTAACTGATGCTTTGCAACAAAACTCCGAGAAACAAACGAATGGGTAGCTCCAGAATCAAACAAAACTGTAGCAGGTGCTGAATTTACTAGGAACTTACCCAGCACGACGTCCGGGGCTATCTGGGCTTCTCTCTGTGACATGGTTCACGGCCTCTTCCGAAAGTCGAGGGTCTTGGCCGGGTCTTGCTTTGAAATTGGCATAGTCGTTGCCAACGACTGAACCTTCAAGCTAGGGTTGAGTCCTCGCTGAAACGCTTCTCGACGAGCATCATCGGTGGCAACATCCTCTCGGGGCATAACGAGAGAGTTGAGTGAACTTGTTGAGGTATTCACTCACCGATGGTTCCTTGTTTGACTCTCACGAAACTCATTCTTCTTCATTTCTACCTTCAAAATCGGGGATATGGGAGAGGCGGAAAGCTTCGTAAAATTCAGTCCAAGTGATGTTCTCGTGGTTCTCATGGGCGGCTGAAGAGTTCTCCCACCATTCTCATGGCGGTGCCTTCCGGTGGTGTGTGGCATAAAGAACTTTCTCACGGTCATCACACCGGGTAATGGCAAGCTTCTTTTCAGTAGAGCGCAGCCAATCATCTGCCTCCAAAGGCTCAGAGGAGCTGGAGAAGGTAGGTGGATGGGTCCTCATAAACTCGCCACTTTGGTCGATGATAAGTGGTGGGGGCGGAGGTGGCATGGCATTTGCTTGGTTGTTCTCGTTCAAGATCGTGAAGAGAAAGTGGCCGCCCTGGTTCTGTTGAGCCATCATCTGGTTCATGTTCTGCATCATTGCATTCATCAATTGCGCCTGTGCTGCCATGAACTGTCCCAAACCCTGATCTGTTGTTGCGGCTGGGGTTGGTGGCGTAACGGGGTCCACTTGTTCTTCCTGACTTGCCGAGTTGCGGGTTTGAACCATCTGCACAGAGCTTCTCGGGTTTTAATAGATGAGAGGAAGAAAGCACGATGGGAAAGAGGGAAAAGCACAAAGACGAGCCAGACAAGGGAGAAAGACGGGACAACCTAATTGGGGAAAGTCGGTTTAACCCAACGAACAATAGCCGGAAAGCTATAAGAGGCAACAAAACTCAAGCCACCGATTCTATCGATGCCGAAATTAAAAGGGTAACTACACTACAAATCTATCTTATTTTGGCGGGCGACTCTAAGCAAAGCTCGATTCTATAGAGATTATCAAGGTGAGAGGGTCACTTTACACTCCGAAACCAAGTTCAGAAAAGATAAGAAGTCAGACTTTAAGAATGAAATAAGGAGAGATTAGCATAAGATGAGGAAGAGTAGAGTAAGGTAAGAGGAGAATACTATTTAAGTTAATTGTTGGTTTGATTTAGAAAATAAATTTTTGAAGTTTTGACTAAACGACCATGCTAATTATGGTTACGTCCTACATCGATATGGCTCGATACCACATTGCCGGGACCCGGGTATGCAACCCCAGACCCTCTGTGTATTACGAACTAGTCCCATGATCAAGAGCTAGCTCACACAGTTGCAACATTGGTGTAATCATAACCACACAACCAAACAAAAGATGAAGCGAGACAAATTAATAATATTAAGCAAAAGGACCTTATGGTCAAGTCTTACAACGGTTGCCACACATGGGCTAAGCAACAAAAGAGAGTGGCAAATGAAACACAACATCAAGCGGAGGCCACCCAATATGCCCACCGCAATCGAGTGAAGGACGCGACCTAATTCGCAAAGTCTTCAAAGAAGTCTTCTTCAGAGAACTCGAGTTCACAGTTCACCCTCCTCTGCTGATTTAAGCAGAGGGCGCAAGGCCATGAGTACTTTGAATGTACTCAAGAAGTCATAGTGAATTGAATGCAAGTAATATTTATGCAAGGATTAACAAGGATAGCTTTATGGCTCATTTATGAAAGCATTATTTGACAGTAAATACAATAAGTAGATTGTAAAGCATAATTTAAAAGACTAATACATAAGTAAGCAGTTTTCTTTGAAACAACTAGTGAACACCCTGTTCACTTTCCAACCACCAACCAACTACAAGATTCGACCAAACCATTCCAACATTTTCGACAAAAGTTCTACCCCTTGCGTGAAATCACCAGGCATGTCCATATCCGGGGACACGGCTATTCGAATAGTTTTACACTCTGCAGAGGTTGTACAGCTTGACCCACAAGACACGAATTCTCTAGTTTGTCCTAAGATATATCTATGCCACCGCCACTACCTTAGGTAAGCGGTCTAGAGCACGTGACAAGGCTTTTACAAAGTTCTGTTTTGACTTCGATTACATTAGCTAAGGTTTCGCCTCTATCGGCCCCTCTTGCGCTGTTCCCAACCAAAAGCAGAACCGAACCAAGACATTGCTAATTAGTCGGCCAGTCTATCCCAATCTAGACATGTGGTTGTACTGTTGAGGCCCAGATCAATGGTTCAAGGTTAAGTCCTTAGTTGGTTGCTCAGACGAGACGGTTCCACATTCCAAGTGTGCGTTACGGCACCCACCCTTTCCACCACCCACTCGTCCAAGCATAAATCATTTTCGTTCAACCTGGCCAAATGACCACCCTAGTCATGGCACAACATCTTTAACAAAAGTGGCTCCGCCATACAGTTCCATAAGTTCAATAGTCAAATTCATCATGTTGGGTTCAACTTGACCAGAGGACCACCCTAGTCCCGCACCACAAATTTTAGTAAAGTGACAACAAATGTCGTGGTCTCACACAGACCACACTTCGCATTATTAGCAACACAGGTCGTTACTACACAAGCCACAAACCATGTGCGCTAGGGCAAATCAACCTTTATTGAATCATGAGACCAACGTCTACTAAAGCATGACTAAGCAATAAAGCGTGCCCATGTTGGTATTACAATAATGTCCAACTAATAATTAACCATCCTAAGGTGTCCAAGGAATTATGTCATTCAAGGATACATATCGATTACAAATTATCATGGAGGTATAATGGCAATTAGGTAATTAACTAATCCCAAAACCATTTATTATAAAATTAGCCATGCATGTTTATATAAAACAATATACTTTTATAAACATGGGATCAACATGATCAATGGTCTATGACTTGCCTTCGTTGAAGAGTAGCGGTGCCGATTAAATGGGATTCTGCGAAATCTTCCAAGCGGATCCTATACGCGCAACCAAAGCTAAATAAATAAAACAACTCCAAATAAAATTCCAAATAAATACCAAATAAATACTAATAGAAAGACAAGGATTTTAGATGAATTTAGAAATTGGAATCACTCGAATCGGAGTTCGAATGAGAAAGTTACGGCCTCCGGAAGAAGGAAAACACATAAAATCAAGAAAAAGGGAATTTCCTGATTTCTGGAATTATTTTCCTAAAGGAAAATCGAGTTACTGCGCAAGCTGACGTCAGCAGAGGAAATTCCGGCCGAAATAAAAGAAAAAGAAAAACTGACAAGTGGGGCCCACTTGTCATAGAAGGTGCATGGTGGACTAGGTCCACCCGGCTCTGAAATGGCGTGCCACGCAGGCGGTTGACGAGGCGTGGGCAAAAAGGGGAGGTGGAGCCTAGGTGGCGGCGACGCGGACGCCACTCGCCGCCACGTGGGACCCGGGCCACGGCGCCACGGCCAATGGTCGCCGGCGTTTAGCCGGGTTCCGTTTGGCGAGGGTACCTACGGAGAGGGGTTCTTGATCTTTGGGCGCGAGGATTGAGGACGCGGCGTGAAGAGGACGCGTCGGCGAAGCGACTTAAGCGGCGGCGAAGCGGTTGAAAGCGGAGGAGCTCGGGAACTTCCGCGAGGAGGGTGCGACGGGAAGCCCGTGAGCTTGCGATGCCAACGGAGGTGACAACGGCGGCGGGTGCTCGGCGGCGGCGGGTGCTCAACAAAGCCGGGCCGCCGATCTTGGAGCTCCAATCTGGAGAGAGAGCGGAGAGCAGAGGGGAGGAGGGGGAAAAGGAAGAGGGGGCGAGGCGGTCTGGTGCTCCCTCTTATAGAGCTCGGGAGGGTGGAAGGGGACGACGTGGAGGACCATGCGTTATTAATGGCGCTCGTCCGTATGAGATGGGGAGGGCATGGCGGTGCAGGCGTGGCGGCGTGGTAGCGGATCTGGCGGCGAGCGTCTTGGCCAAGAAGATGGAGAGGACGGGAGGTGCGCCAGGCAGGCATGGCGAGGGCGGCGCGAGATTCATGGGCGGCATGGGCACTCCCACTTGGCACGGTCCGGAGGTAGGATGTGGCCAGGGGGGTGGTGGCCGACCTGTCGTGAGGCGATGGGTGGTATTTGGGCCGTCTTGTAGAAGGGCCAGCCAATGCCGCATGAGAAAAATAGGATGTGGGTCAAGAGATTCGCCCAAAGAACAGGGATTTTTCTAAGGTTTTTCTTTTTAGGAAATACGGAGTAAAAGCAAAAGGAATTTTAGAAAATAGTTTAAGACACCCAAAATTCTAGGAAAATTCTCAAAAATTCCTTGAATTATTTGAGACTTAATAAAAATATTTTCAGCCTCACTATTGCTTTTAATTTTTGGCAATTAATTACTTTTAACATAAGGCCAAATGAAAAACCAAATTAAAATCCAACTAAACTCACTAAACCAACTTTAATTAGTTCAAGTTTTTATTAATTCAAATTAAACCACTTTTGAAATTCTAAAATACAATTTAAGCTTTGGCAAAATAATAAACCCAAATGGTTCCTTTTAAGGTTTTCAAAATTTTCAAAAAGGCCGGAAAATAGGGATGTTACACTTCTGCTGCTACTTTAGTTATTTACCTTGTCATTTGGCCGGTCGGCCCCCTTTTTGTAATAACTCTCTTATGTGTATGTCTTTTATGATGTAACTTGTAGACTCGATATTGTAATGACTTGTGTATGGAATTGATGTTGTATGTGTACCGCTCCTGGAAGGTACATGTTACGCCGAGAGTCGGGATATTTAATTTGTAATGCTTAAACCAATTGGATGGTTAAGTATTACAAGTTAAATACCTCATGTTCTCACAGAGAGAGAGTGTGTGAGTGAGGAAACGGAGGGCACAGCACAGATGACAAGAAGCACGGGCAACACAGTGGCTCAGTGGCCTAAGCGTGCTGAGAGTAAAGGGAGATTAGGGATGTGTTCGTAGAAGAAGAAGGGGAGCAGCTCAAATGATGGTTAGATGTTTGGTGCACGGTGGATGAGACGTCCGATGCTTTGAGAAGCATAAGACCTCAGGGTTGTAGCATTATCGAACAATAAAACTGGTGGAAAGTGCAATTCACTCTTTTGTTTTTTTTTTTTTTACATGCGCAATGTAAAAGGCATATTTTTCTCCAAAATACAGGAAACTACATTGCTAACTGGCAAGGGCGGAGCTGGGCCTCGGGCCCGAGGCCCGAGCAAAAAATGCTTTCTAAAAATAAAAATGTCAACGTGAAAATCAAGCTAGAATTTGACATTAGGCTGAAATGCTTTGGGCCGGCCCGAGTCCTTGCTTGGCGCTGGCTCCGCCCTGCTAACTGGCCTACTGATTAATACTTTATACCACGATGCGTGAACTCCAAACCTGTTACTCCAGCAGCCGAAATGTCTAAAGAACTCTCAACCATATATAGCTAGGACATATATATAATGTATGTATATACACATTCTTCTATATACCACGTTGCAATTAGATTTACACAAGTCCCATTTCGAATGAAACGTTTCGTTGAAATTCCAAAGAAGTTGCGTTATTTTTCTTTTGGAATTTCTGTTAAATCCTTTTGATCTTAAGGTGCACTCAATCTTTGTAATTTTTCTTAGGTAGATGAGAACTCTTAGGCCTAAGCAGGGGTCATTCTCAGCTGTGCAGCAAGCGTACGTCTTATGCACTAGAGTTTTATACCATCCAGCCACCATATCTACTTCACGGGTACGCAGGAGCCCCTTTCCACACGGCACGGCACACACAACATCGTACAAGCACCGTATCTCCTACTTAAACACGTACCAGTAACTATATATACCCGTGCCACCCAGTTCCATTTCACCAAACCAAAGCAAGTAGCACACTAGTAGTAGCTGCAAGCAGTTCACAGAGCCTGATCGAACATGGACATTCCCAAGGCTTTGCTCCTCGCCATCCTCGGCTGCGTCTGCTTCGGCAGTTCTGTCCTAGGAGCTCGCGAGCTGAGTGATGACTCGGCCATGGTGGCTAGGCACGAGATGTGGATGGCGCAGTACGGCCGCGTGTACAAGGACGCGGCCGAGAAGGCGCGGCGGTTCGAGGTGTTCAAGGCCAACGCCGCCTTCATCGAGTCGTTCAACGCCGGGAACCACAAGTTCTGGCTCGGCGTCAACCAATTCGCCGACCTCACCAACGAGGAGTTCAGAGCAACCAAGAATAACAAGGGCTTCAATCCTAACGCAGTCAGGGTTCGTACCGGATTCAGGTACGAAAATCTTAGCCTTGATGCACTTCCGGCAACTGTGGACTGGAGGACGAAGGGCGCCGTCACTCCCATCAAGGATCAAGGCCAGTGTGGTAAGTGCATTTAGTATACTGCTGCACTGCATGTATGTGTCAACCTTATCTGTGAGGATGGTGCTTTACATCTGTCATAACAATTAATTTCAGGCTGCTGCTGGGCCTTTTCTGCTGTGGCTGCCACGGAGGGCATCGTCAAGCTGAGCACTGGCAAGCTTATCTCACTGTCGGAGCAAGAGTTGGTGAGCTGTGACGTCCATGGTGAGGACCAGGGCTGCGCGGGCGGGCTCATGGACGACGCCTTCAAGTTCATCATCAAGAACGGCGGCCTCACCACCGAGTCCAACTACCCATACACGGCACAAGACGGCAAGTGCAAGGGTGGATCCAACAGCGCCGCGACCATCAAGGGCTACGAGGATGTGCCGGCCAATAACGAGGGTGCCCTCATGAAGGCGGTGGCAAACCAACCCGTGTCAGTGGCCGTGGACGGAGGCGACATGACGTTCCAGTTCTACTCAGGTGGCGTGATGACCGGCTCCTGCGGCACTGACCTGGACCATGGGATTGCAGCCATTGGTTATGGTAAGGCCAGCGATGGCACGAAGTATTGGTTGATGAAGAACTCGTGGGGCACGACATGGGGCGAGAATGGCTACTTGAGAATGGAGAAGGACATTTCTGACAAGAAGGGCATGTGTGGCCTTGCCATGGAACCTTCCTACCCCACTGAGTAGTGCCACATATTCAAACACAGACACAAAGATTGAATAAATGCATGCCTCTTGTTCTGGTATAGTTCATATGCGCCTGTAAATTGTGTTACCGAATATGTGTTATGTATATGCGCTTTCATACTTCATGAATACCACGTAAATATGCTGGATGTGGAAACTTGAAATATTTATCAAGAATTCGTGCTGGTTACATGCCTCCAGATTTAGCATTTCTATGATGTTTGACAATGTTGCAAGTAAATCGGAAAAGATAATGTCGTAGATGACGTTGCCTCCTGCAGAATCTTCAGGTATTTATAAGGAACTTCTGGAATAACTTGTGTTTTCAGAAGCCAAACTCGAGATTGTGCCAGTACTCAAAAGGTGTCGGCGCCAGTGAAAACGTTTTCGCCGAAATTTCAGCGGTTACCGGCGAGTTTCGGACTTATCGGTGGGGCCAGGTAATAAACACTATGGGGCCATTTTTTCCAGCCCCGTTTGAAAGCCCAGCCACACCGAACAGCCCTCTTCTTCCCTCTTCCTCTCCCGTCAATGTGTTCGCCCTAACTGCAATTCTTCCGCGCTGAGAGCGATTTCGGCAGCGGCGGCGGCGTGCAGTGAGCTGATCTGAGCTGCTGCCCAGCTGCGCCTGTGTGGAGGCGACTTCGGCAATGACTATTTCGGGCCTAGTGGGGATCGGGAGAAGCACGTGACCTCCTACCGCAGCAAGGCCGGGCGCGATGAGCGGTCTCCGCCATCGACACATGCGGCCTCCGTCGTCTCTGTGCCCCCAGCTGAGGTGCTCACTGAGTGGCGGCGCGCGCTGAGCTGAGGTCCTTCGGTGGCTCCTCTTCCCCTTGGCCATGAGGTCCTTCGGCCGCGCCTCTCCCCCCGGCTATGAGGTCCTTCGGCAGCTCCTCTTCCCTCCGGCCGTGAGCTCCTTTGGTGGTGCCTCTTCCCCCAGCTATGAGGTCCTTCTGTGGCGCCTACACTCTGCAAAGTGAGCTCCTTAGTAGTTATAGTACTGCCTCCTCTCCTCTGTCCCTCTCAAGCGGCCGCGGCTCCTCTCCACCCCCTCTATCAACCTCTCCTCTCTCTCTTCTCTAGTGGCTAGGGGCATGGATGGCGTCTGCAGTAGGGGTCAGGGCACATATGGTCATGGTAACAATCAAAGCGGGACGATCGCTGGTGGCGGAGATGGCGAGGCATGGGAATGATGGGGTGGTGCAGGCGCGAGTGGCATGGATGCTGGATGTGGCAAAGGAAGTGGCAGTGATGGAGGTGCTGCAGTGAGCGCTGCCACAGCAGAGGATTTAGGTAAATCGAGTGGATTTGGCTACCAATTTGTTATATTTTGTTCACATGTTATTTGTTCACAAGTACTCATTGATAGTTGTTGATTACAAGAACTATAGATGATGGAAACATTGAGAATATCTGGAATCATGGGTTGAGAGTTGGTGCTGGCTTCAAGTGTAGATACTGCTATTGGATGAAGAAAGGTGGAGGTGTGACTCGGCTACGGGAGCACTTAGGCCGCATATTAGGGAATGTCATGCCATGCAATCTTGTGTCGCCAGATGTTCGAGAAGCAATGAGGACAGCAGTGAGGAAAGGCAAACAAAAGAGAAGAGATGCAAAGGAGCGTAAACTCAGAATCGAGGATGAGCTTACGCGAGGGGTGGATCAGCGTGCACCAATTGATGTTGGTGATGATGATGATGATGAAATGCAAATGGCATTGACTGCTTCAATGAGGGATCTACACTTTCGCCAGGGACTACAGGGGAGGAGTGGTACAGTTGAGCATGTGTAACATCCCAAATATGGGTATGTGTTTCAAATGTAAGAAAATGAGAAGAAATTAAAACTTTTCTTACATCTTGATGTTTTTGAACTTTTCTATAATTCCTGTAAATGAATTGTGGGAAATCAAAAACCTAAATCTCCAATTGACTAAAGTCATAACCTCCTTGTTGAGAATCTTGTGTTCAACCCCTAAAAATATTTTTCCTTGGTTCTAGGGATGCTATGCGACACCTCTGAAAAATTTCAGAATTTTTAAAAATTATTTGATAACTTTTGGAGGCCAGTCAAACCAGTTTGACTCTTGGTCAAACCCTAGAACAAACTTTGAAGAATTTCTAGAGAAAAATTATTTGCATAAAAACTTCTGGAAAATTTATACAAGGTTTATCCTGGAGCTAGGAACCTCCAGTCCAAATTTCAAAATTTTTGGAGTTAGTTTGCTATCTCTAAAAATTCTTCCAAGTTTCAGCTTGTATTTCAAAACCTTAGTCAACCTTGGTTGGGTTTGAGTCGGACCCGAGTCAAACTCGGGCTTTTTGGTTCAACCGAACCGTCTCAGCTCAGCCACGAGCCACATCAGCCTTGATCGATATTAGCCGTTGGATTTCCTTTCAACGCTCGAGATCTGTTGTGCCATTCGGCTTTTCCGAGTTGGCGAATCAATCTCAACCGTCCATCTCGCATCGGACTGCCACGATTGAATTGAGCATTTGGAACCCTCCGTTTGGCTCATTCAATCATGACCGTCCATTTTTAATCTAACCATCGGTGCTTTGCCTCGTATCTTTTGGGTGTGGCTCAACCCGCCCGTGTCTGTTTCGGCCCGAGCCGCTTTGTATCCCTTTCGCTGACTTGTGGGGCCCACGCCACCCTATTGGTATTCCCCTTCCTCCGGTCATGGCTCGTGCGCGTGCGCCATGGCAGGGAATGGGAGAGCAGTGCCTTGTCCCTTCCTCTCGTCCTTCAATGGCTCTTAGCCTTAATTGCTTGCTAGTGGCTTTGCCCGAAGTCCTCCTTCTACCTGCTCCCATCGCATTCAGCTCGCCCATGGTAGGCTTGACTGTGGTGGAGTGTTGTCGTTGCCCTTCTTTGCTCCCTCGGCTATAAGTAGCCATTGAGCTCTCCTTTGTCTTCCTTTCAACACCTCCCTTGCTTAACCAAGCTTCCTCTCTGCTTGTTTGAGCTCAATCGCCAAGAACCCTAAAATCGCCATTGACGGCCGCAAGCAAGCTTCTTTGTCTTCGGCGCCCCAAGGGTTCTTTTGTGAATCTTTTTGCTTCGCCTTGAACCCCTCAGCACCTTCAGCAAATCCCCTAATCCAACTTTGGTTTGCCTTAGTAGGAAGCAACTAATTTTGGATTTGCCCTCTTTCAGCCGAAGTTCATCGCTTTCGTCCCCATCTCCGGTAAGGTGCTTCATCCTTCAATTAAATGCTCATGGACCATCTATGAGTCATTATGAAGCTAACCCGATGATGCGGCCGTGCTCTTTTTGCTCAGGTTGTCTCCTCTGTGTCATCTTCCTCAGCGCCGGCAAGCCTCTTCGTCGCCAGAGCTGCTCCGTCCTTCTTTGAAGCTCTCTAGTGCCAAGGTAGCTTTCTAGTAATCCCTAGAGGCTTGGGCACCTACTTCTCAGAACAATGCAGAGCTCCTTTTTGCTTTTCGGGTTTGGCCGTGCTTGTCGCCGCCGCTCTTCTCCGGCTCGCCGGCGTTCTAGGCTGTCGCCGCCGTCAAGAGCACCTCCAGTGTGTGCGCAAGACTATTGTGCACTTAGTGGTGCTCTTGGTTTGCGCTGACGAGGTCCTCACCGCTGACGACGAGCCCTGGAATGCACTCGGATTTTTGTCGGACGATATCGGCACTGTGCCGTTGTCGTTAAGACACTGATTCGGGTCATTAAATGCTAATCATCGGTTAATCTTTGGTAATCAATGCTTAGTATTTAAAGGTGGTCTCACGTGTGGGTATATTGGTACACCCCTGCAGGGTTAAATCTATTCGAATAGCCTTGTCCTAGGTTATGGACAAGCTTGGTTATTTCCCACAAGAATTAGACTACAACCTTTTAATTAAAACTTGATGTTGGTTGGTACGAATGGGTAATTCGTGCTATTCTTGTGGTGGCTATTGGGTTAGTCACTTCCAGGTTGTTGTTGTTGTCCTTTATCTATTGTTACTCAATGTTATTTGAACATTAAAAACATATTGCAAAATTTGCTTTAAATGTACTACATTATTGCAAATGAAAAAATGCTTTATGCTGAAAATAAACCTACAGCCTACTTCTTTGATTAAGCTTGCATGTAGCTAATTAGCTATGTATAGGCTATTACTTGTAAGTCTTGCGAGTACATTTTTGTACTCATTTGCTTTGCTTAAATTGTTGCAGAGGAGGTTGATCCCCAACGGATTGACTTTTGTGATCCGGACTTCGCTTTGGACGACTAGGTTGGCGGCCCGGTCAGTTTGCCTTGTGGGGTAAATGGCAAACCATAGCTTTTGTTTATCGCCATCTTATGGCATGTTGCTTCCGCTGTTATTTAAGTTCTCTAGCTATTATTTTGGCCGGTTGGCCCTCTGTTGTAATAACCCTATTATGTATGTCTTTTGTTTAATTAAGTTCTTGCTTTGGTTCTATGCTTGTATGGAATTGATGCATGATTTTGTAAAAGGGTGTGTGTACAGCACTTCTGGGATGTACACATTTTCCCGAGGCACAGGATATTTTGTTTGTGATGCTAGGGTCAATTGGAAGACTAAGCATTACAAGCTAAATACTGGGTCTCCTGACATGGTAGTGGCGATGGCGGTGAGGCTACTAGTTGTCTTTGGTAATAGTGGCGGGATTGACATGATGTTTACGAATGTAGAGGCTACCGATAGAGTCTATGATGCGAGATGTGTCTCATAGTAGAACATCGCAGACCTCGTGTGGACACAATGTTCAACAAGAATGCTAAAGAGGACATTGGCGAGATCTGGGCAAAGTGGTTTCATGCCAATGACATTCCTGGAAAGAAAGCCAACTCTCTGCACTTTAAAGGTGCAGTGATGTTAACTCGGTAGCTCAGTAAAAGGATTCACATCCCTAAAGGGTCCAAAATTGATGGATCCTACCTACAAGGAAACTTTGATAGCTAGAAAAGTATGTGGAGCAATTCAAAAAAGATTGGGGCAAATTTGGTGTTACTATTATGTGTGATTCCTGGATAGGCCTTACCTCAATGAGCATCATTAACTTTATGGTTTACTGCAACGGGCGTATGTTCTTCCACAAGTCTATCAACGCAACCGGTCATATTCAGAATGCTGATTTTTTGTGTGAAGGGATCAGAGAGGTGATTGTAGAAGAGATTGGCCATGAGTCTGTTATCCAGATTATCAAAGACAATGGTTCAAACTACAAGAAAACATGCTTGCACATCAGTAAGGAGTACCCCCCCCCCCACATTGTGTGGCGACCATGTGCTGCTCAGACCATTAACCTTATGCTGAAGCAGATTTATCATTTCGATGAAATTGAGAGAGTGGTCCACAGCCCCAAGAGGATTTGTAGATTATTCTACAATCATGGTAGGTTGCATGAGGAGATAAAATCTAAGATCAATGGAGAGTTGATTTTGCCTAATGCCATGAGGTTTGGGATTGTATTCTTGTTCTTGGAGAGTTTCTGGGACAGGAAAGATAAGTTCCGACAATGGATTGTGTCGGAGGAGTGGAAGAATAGTAAATGGGTTGCTGATCCCGAGTATGACTATGTAGAGAAGTGCCTAACAAGTAGGACTTGGTGGAATGATGATGGTGCGGATGACGACGATGACGGGCCAGATGGCAAGGGAGGAGTAAGAGGAGGAGAGCAATATGTCCAAGCAACTAAGTCTCAAGGTACTTGTGTTACTTTTGTGTGACGTGCCACGTCGATTTAGTGAAGAGGATTGTTAGTGTTTTAGAACCGATCTTACGTAATTATTGTTTGATTCGAGGGATCTCCAAGACTGAAATCATGTAGAGAATGACACGGGGATATTATACAGGTTCACGCCATCTTCAGAGAGAATAACAACCCTACTCCTGTGTGGCTATATTGAGTATGTTGGTTACAGATCAAGAGGAAGACTAAAGTCTAATGTCTTGTGTGCTTGATCCTCCTGGTTCTGCTTCTTTCTTTTTTCCTCTCATTCTGCTGATTCCACCCTCTATATAGCGCACGAAGTGGATAGCAGTTTCTCAAATCCAAAGGGCACCTCAACGCTTCAGATAATGAAGCAGTTACTAGAGATTACTACGGGAGTAGTAACATCCCCACGTCGCCAGGTAGTTATCATCAGGACAGAGAGTTTAATCGTGTAATTATTCCAGTGAATAACAGCGTATACTAACTGTTTAGATGCCCTAATCAATTGGGCCTACTTGTCTGCAACCTCAATCAATTATAGGGTGGTCATAGCTGACATGGTCGTAGAAGGACTTACGACTACATGGTGGTCGTAGAAAAACTTACGACCACGTAGTAGTCGTAGAAGAACTTACGACCATGAGGTAGTCGTAGAAGGACTTATGACTATAGGGGTGGTCGTAGAAGAACTTACGACCATGAGGTAGTCGTAGAATAACTTATGACTATAGGGGTGGTTGTAGAAGAACTTACGACATGAGGTAGTCGTAGAAGGACTTACGACTCCAGCTTGTCCCTTATGAACATTAACGGGTATACTCATGAACCATATGATAGTATTATTATCCATAATAAGTGTGGATATCATGGGGATATGCCTGAGATCTTAGGATGATGTTACAATTGGCAATGTCGTTGACGGTTTGTCGAATCACGTGTTTTCGGCAAAGTTCCAAGACTGTGAGGCCATTGGCGGTCTGACCGGCCTTTGTGGCGGTCGGGACCGAGCCATGCTTGTGTTGTTTTTGAAATGGTCCATCGGCGGTCGACCGGCCAAAGTGGCGGTCTGACCCGCGATGGGAGCGATCTGGACAGGCCTTGTTTGAGCGGTCGAGACCGGCCATTGCAATCTTTGTGGATTTTGGAGTGGGCCAAAATAGAAGGTGTAGGCAAGTGAGAAGGTGCTACAGACTTGGTTTCATAATTTTGGAGCTTCAAGCAAAAGTTCTATTGGTTTGAAAATTCCAATGGGTTTGATTTTCGAGGATGGAAATTTTGGTTAAGTCTTGGGTGGCGGTTAGACCGGCCTTTGGTGTGATCTGACCGGCGAGAGCGAGCCGACCGCCAAGGTGGCGGTCGACCGGTTGTGAGTTGTTTAAATGCGTCCTTCGAGGCGGCGATGTTTTCTGTTAGGTCAAGTTCATGGGTTTCATGGCATATGTGTTGCATGATGCATGTTTTGTCTAACGTGGGTCAAGTTGTGAAGAACTTGTTCCGGATTCGATTTCTTTGTCTATTGATGTGCGAGGTTGCTTGGAGGTCAATAGCGGTCAGCGAGGATGATCGGGACTAAGCTTGGAGAGTGAGGTCGAAACGATCGAGGATCTTGGGTGAGGTCAATGGAGTCAAGCATGGCGCAAGAGGGACAAAGGTGACGAAACAGGCGATTCGGTCTGACGGAGTTCGATCAAGCGGCGGGGGTGGTGCAAGTGCCATGGTGGTTTGATTGGGGCCGGATGGGAGACTTGCCGACATGAAGAGAGTCTGGATCAACCTACGTGGCGAAGCATGGAGGTGCTTCACGAAGATGGGACTCGGTCTTTGCAAAAGATCGAGAAGGGTATTTGGTAATTTTACCAAATACCGCCTTGGTGACCTTTTGCCAACTCACGGCGCAAAGATGGTGCAAGGTGAAGCGGATTAGGTCAAGAGATGAAGGCGGCGCTTTAAACGCGTGCGTATGTGTCCCGCTTTGTTTTGGGCCTTAACGGAGCCCATTAGGGTTACTCTTCTAGAAGGTCTAAGCCTCCACTATAAATAGGGGGTGTCTGGACAGCCACCCCAACCCTTTCATTACTTGTAAACCCTAGTTTTGCTTTTGGTGCTTAGGGAGTTGATAGTTGGAGGTTAGGGTTCTAGAGAGTTGGATTTGATTTCGTGCTCATGTATTGAGTCTTTGTCCTCCATTGATGGAGTGGTGTAAACCAATACCATATCAAATCAATCCAAGAGATTTCTCTCAAGATGAATCTATTCTCTCTTTTCTCTCTATTTGGTGATTTTGAGTCTTTCTTTGATCCGCGAGTTTTTGCTTGGTTTCTTGCCGTGATCTAACTTGCTGGGACATGTGGGAACCCATCTAGGATCATCTTGATCATCAATCACCCACGAGCAAGTCTCTAGATCATATTTTGCATTTGGCTCGGTTTTTGAACCTCCTTCGCTCAAACTGAAAAAGATAGGAACTTTGGTATGGATCTTTGAAATCTTTGATTGGAATAGGTTCCTAATATCTTTAGGAAGGTGTGGTTCAAATTTCGTGAAGTTTGGCCTTACGGATCAAAAGTTAGGTCGTTTTTCGTTTCGGATTGTCGGGCTGATTTTGCTGATTTTCCTGTTCACCATCAGGAGCGGTCAGACCGCCCAAATCAGAGGTCAGACCGCTAGGCAAACCGGTCAGACCGCCCCTGTGAGAGGTCAGACCGCCCAACACTTTGAGATTTGAGTTTTTGGTTGTTTTTGGGTGTTTTGCTTTGGGGTTTGATTGGATTCAATACTAGTCTTCCGCTGTACTGGTATATTGATCTTCATAGCTTCCATAGCTATTGGAGTGACATTTGTGTTGAATCCATCTTTTGTGAAAAAGTGAGCGTGCTCCTATTCACCCCCCTCTAGTCGCCTTTTGGTCCAACAAGTGGTATCGAGCCGGTTAGTTCAATCTTGATCTTAACGGTCCTTTGAACTTGGCGATGGATAAGTACTCGACCAAGCCGCATGTCTTGATGGGCTCGACTATGCCTATTGGAAGAATCGCATGCGAGTCTTCCTTGAGAGCGAAGGACAAGCTATATGGGAGGTTGTTCGATCTCGCTTCGTTTTGCCGAAGTTGTTACTCTGCTTCAAAGAAATGACCCTCTTGGCTAACAACAACAAGGCAAAGAACCTTCTATATCTTTGGGCTTGGTAGGCAAGAGTACGATAGGATTTGCAATCTTGCGACCGCACATGAGATTTGGCACACCCTCGAAACTTACCATGAGGATCGTCCCAGATCAAGCAAGTCGTCGAGAATGTCTACAAGCGAGAGTACAACAAATTCGAGATCGTCTGGTGAGAGCATCGATGGCGTCTTCTACTCGCTTTAACAAGGTGATCAATCGGATGAAAGTTGTTGACATTGAATACTCTCAATGCGAGAATGCCACCCACCTCTTGGGTGCAATCAACACCAAGGAGTGGGAGATGAAGGCAAGCGCCATAGAGGAGAACGTCGATCTCTCTAATCTCACTTTGGAGCTGCTTTATAGCAAGCTAAAAACTCATGAGATCAAGAGGTGGTAATCCTAAGAAGGATAACATGGCTTTGGTGGCTGATCCTCTCAAAGGGACTCTGATGATTCTTTTGAGTCTTCTTACGGTTTTTCTCTTGCGTGTTTATCTCGCTATTCAAGAAGAAGAGTTTGAGAGTCTTCTGAGGCTGATTTAGCTCTTTTAGCCAAGAAAGTCACTGCGGGCATATAACAATGTCAAAAGCAGAAAGAGAGGTGGTCTGTGACATGCTATGAGTGTGGAGAGCTATATCACATCCGACCAACCGCCCCAAGCTGAAAGGTAAGGGCAACCACAAGAATGAGAAGCTTTGCTGGAAGAAGCCTAAAGGGGCAAGTCCAAGTATGATCTTTGCCAAGCTCATGAAGGGCGCTCACCGAGTCCTTGCAGCTTTGGAGATCAATCCATGAGCGATGTGGACTCGGGAGCGAGGAGGACAAGGAGGAGGAGATGTCTCAAGACAAGAAGGGAAAGGCCAAGGATTTCACTGAATGTGCTTCATGGCCGACTCGTCGACGCCGATGACTGACGATGAGGTACCTCTCTCCTATGATGTTCTTTACGCTAGATGCGATAACATGTATGAGCAATTGCTTAGTCAAGATAAAGCTTTAAAGTTCACCATGGCTAGGAACAAGGATCTAGAATCACAAGTCGAGAATTTGACATTAGAGATTGTGAATGCTAAGAGTCTAGATGTTGATGAATGTTCATCTGCCATGCTTTGCACTAACTGTCTAAAGCGCAATCTGCTCATGATATTGCTTTGCATCAACTTGAAAATGCTAGAACCGAGCTAATTGATGTTAAATCTGCTCCATGTGAAAAATGCTTAGAGTCTAGCAAGTTGGATGCTTACGGTAATGTGAAATCTAGCTTTTGCTCTTTACGCTTAGAACGCGAACATGAAGTTAAGGATATTCTAGAAGCGATTAGAGCTAAATTTGTTGCTTAAGGACACAATTGATTCTACATCTTGTGCCTCTTGTCTGCCTATAAGCTTGAAGTTGCTCATCTTAAGGAGAAACATGCTAGAGCCATTAAAGGCAAGACTTGTGAATCATGTGCTAATATTGAAAAGAGAATGCATATCTCAAGGATACTTTAGAAAGATTCTCTAATGGTGAAAAACAGTTAAACATGATTCTAGATAAATCTAAAACTCCTTTTAAGAAGCAAGGTTTAGGATACAACTCTGGCCAGGACATGTCCAAGCCTAATGTCATTCAGGTCTTGGAAAAAGGCTTAGTTGAATTCAAAACCCAACTCGCAAAAAGCTTTTAAATCTGCGGGGTTTGTCCAACCTTCTTTTGAGGCAAAAGGTGCTTCTCCCAGTGGTACAAAATACCATTGCACCTATTGCAAGAAGAGTGGACATTTGGTTGAGTTCTGTTGGCGTAGGTTGAAGAATGCTAAGAGAAATATTGCTAGAATGTCATTTAATCAACCTAGAGCTTTTATGAGACATGGTTACGCTCAAAAGAAGAACCCCGGTCTAGGATTTGTTGCACATGCTCATCACCATGTTCCTAGACAGGATGCATCTCATGTTCTTGTTACCATTGCTCATAATAGAACTGCTAATAAAGTCAAGGATAGCACATCTGCTTTGCATACTACTCATGAGGCGAGTGTCTCGATCTTGGGTTCCCAAGTCGCTTTTAACTAACTTGATGTTGAGACACATCGCTCTTTTGTTCCTTGATTTTTCGAGGATTGGCGCGGAAGGGGAAGAACACATGGTTAAATCGACTCAGGGTGTTCACGCCACATGACCGGAGACTCAAGATGGTTCACCTCCTTCACGCGATCAGCGGTGATGACTTCATCACCTTTGGAGATGATACACAAGAGGCGCATTGAAGGGCTGGAGTGATCGGGGTGAGCGACAAGTTCATTCTCAAGGACGTCGCGCTTGTGTCTAAGCTAAGGTACAATCTCCTTCGTCTCCTGACTTCTTGATGATGGCTATGAGACTCGTTTTAAGAAGAATGCTTGTCGTGTGCTTGATTCTTTTGGTGAGCTCGTTTTGGGATTTCTAGAGTTGGTAGAATTTTTGGGTGATTTTTACGAATCTCTTCTTTGGATCTCTTAAGTGTTTGATTGCATCTTCTTCGATATCGGCTTTGGCCGACGTTTGGGGCACATTGGTTTTGATCATCGACACGAGTTAGCGGCCTTGATCTCATGAGAGGTTTGCCTAAACTCAAAGGCATCAAGGATCTTGTATGTGTATACTGTAGGCATGGCAAGCAAGTTGCCGCCACACCCGTCATTGACTATGGTCATGGTGACGGACGGAGACGATTGCTTCATATGGATCTTGTTGGTCTGCTAGGGTTCGATCGATCGGTGGCAATTGGTACATTCTTGTCATAGTCGATGATTTTTGAGATACTCTTGGGTGTTCTTTCTTGCTTGAAGGATGAGGCTTTTGATCATTTTCATGACCTTGTTCTTCGTTTGGCTTCGAACTTCTGGTGCCTTGAGAAGCGATCCATGATGACAATGTACGGAGTTCAAGAATGCTTCTTTGCCTCTTTTTGTCTTTGGCGGTATTGAGCATCGTTCTCTTCTCCACACGTCCCTCAACAAAATGGCGTTGTGGAAAGGAAGAACAGGACTCTAGTCGAGATGGCTAGGGCGATCTTTGGATGAGTATAGCACAAGGAGGTTTTGGGCGAAGCTATTGCTCTGACTTGCCATATTTCAAACCGTGTCTTCTTGAGACCGTCTTTGGGCAAGACTTCATATGAGCTTCGTTTTGGTAGAAAACCCTCATCTCTCATTTTCGAGTCTTTGGATCGAAGTGTTTTATTCTCAAGGCAGAAACCTAGATAAATTTGAATCAAGGACTTGTGATGGTTTATTTCTAGGTTATCCTGCTCATTCGAGGTTTTCGGGTTTTAATGTTGAAACTAACATTGTCCAGAGACATGCAATGTCACTTTTGATGAGACTAGCCACGAGCTAGATCAGATGTTTGGTGACTTCTGGTGAGAGAGCATTTTTGTTGAAGAAGATGAGGATGAACTTGATTTTGCTCCTTCACATTCTTGATGTTCTGTGCAAAATTGCTCAAGCTCCAGAACACCACGACGCTTCACCTCCAATTGAGGCTCTCTGCTGTGACTTCTTCATCGGCCAGATACTGCGGAGGTTGAGGAGATGCTATCTCCCAGGCGCTCCTTTGCACATTCGAAGCAACATCCTCCGGATCGGATGATTGGTAATCTCCATGGCGAGTCACTCGCTCGGTATCATGATCCAAGTCATTTCTCTCACTCTGCATTTGTAGCTTCTTTTGAACCCAAAGATATATCACATGCTTTATCGATGCTAGTTGGGTCAATGCCATGCATGAGGAGTTAGAAATTTTGAAAGAAATAAAGTTTGGAACCTTGTAGAACCTCCTAGTGGACATAATGTTATAGGAACCCGTTGGGTGTTCAAAAATAAACAAAATGAGGATGGTTACGTGGTTAGAAACAAGGCTAGATTAGTAGCTCGGGTTTTAGCGAGTTGAGGGTTAGATTTTGATGAGACCTTCGCTCTGTTGCTAGATTAGAAGCCATTCAGCATCTTGCTTGCATTTCTGCATCTAAAGGTTTTAGGTTGCATCAAATGGATGTTAAGAGTGCCTTCTGAATGGTTTTATAGAGGAGGAAGTGTATGTTAGGCAACCCCGGTTTGAGAATCCCAAGCACCACGATCATGTTTTTAAGCTATCCAAAGCCTTGTATGGTCTTAAACAAGCCCTAGAGCACTGGTATGATAGACTTAAGACCTTCTTGCTTAAGAATGATTTTGAAATGGGAAAAGTTGATAAGACTCTTTTCATTCTTAGGCATGGCAATGACTTCTGCTTGTTGAGATATATGTTGATGATATTATCTTTGGTGGTTCCTCTAATGCTCTTGTTTCGGTTTTTACGAGACTATGTCGAGGAATTTGAGATGAGCATGATGGGAGAACTCAATTACTTTTGGGGCTACAAATCAAGCAATGCAAGGAAGGATCTTCATCCATCAAGCAAGTACACCAAGGATTTGCTCAAGCGTTTTGATATGGGTGATTGCAAGCGATCGCCACTCCCATGGCGACTTATTGCTTTGGATCGAGATGAGGAAGGAGAAGCCGTGGATCAGCGAGTACTGTGACATGATCGGCTCCCTCTCATACTGACGGCCTCAAGACCGGACATCCACTTGCGATGCCTCTGCTGCGAGTTTGAGCGTCACAGAGGACTTCACATCGCCAAGCCGTTAAGCGCATCTTCGGTATTTACACTCTACCCTTGATATGGCATTTGGTATTCTTGTTCTTCTTCGCTATCCATTCGAGGGTTTTGATTCTGATTTTTTGGTACAGAGGCTAGATAGAAAAAGCACATCGGCACATGTCATTTCTTAGGCACTTCTCTTGTCTCTTGGTCATCTAAGAAGCGGTCTTACATTGCACAATCCTTCTTTGAAGTGAATATGTAGGCTACGCTAGTTGCTATAGTCGATTTTGTGGATGGTCTCCACTCTTAAGGATTTTGGGTTAACTTTGCTAGTGTTCCTCTCTTACGTGACAACACTTACGCTATTAACATTGCTAAGAACCCGATTGCAACATTCTAGGACCAAGCACATAGACATTCGCTATCACTTTCTTAGAGATCACGTTGAGAAGGGTGATATTGTCTTTGCATTTTGTGGAGTCAGAGGCTCGGTTAGCGATATCCTCACCAAGCCTTTAGACCCAACAAGGTTTGCCACCTTGAGGAGTGAGTTAGGGTAATTTATCCCTATGGGTTGGTTTGAGGGAGTTGGATCTTTTTATCTTTCCTTGTTCATTTGATCTTTTCTTGATTTTCTTTTTGAACTTGTTGATCTTTTTGATCTTTTAGGCTTTTTGAGCTTTTCTTGCATCTCATTGTATCATATTGCATTCATATGAAAAATCCAAAAGATGCATTGTAATATAAGCTTTTGCTTATCTTTTAAAATTGATGAAGCTTTGCTTATTACCCTTTGGAGCTTTAGTGTTTCAAATTCTTGCTCAATGCCATGTCTAGTTCTTTGACTTGCTAGAATTATCATGCTTTCACATGTGTAGCTAAGTCTTTCTTGTATGAGCTAGAACTTGAAAAACAACTTGAACTAAGAAATTAGCAATTTGTGAATTGTTTAGCGATTCTTGCAATTAGTGCTCCTTTTGTGACATTGGCCTGTCAAAATTGCTTTGTTAGCTCTTGAATCTAGCTTTGATCATTACTTGAGCTTCTTGTGTTCTTGAGAATCTAAAAGCTGCTCTTGTGCAAAATAAAAAAAATGATCTCTTTTGTGCTAAAAGCTGATCTCACCAATCCTTTCTCATGAGGCGGCTCGCCATTGTACTAGGCATGAACTCGGGGAGTTTTGGATGACCTAGACCACTCTCTTAAGCTTTTGTTGCTTGGGATGGTCGTAGTGAGGTTTGAGATCTAGCACAATGCTAAAAATACAAATTGTCAAATTGGTTGAAGCTTAGGAAGAGATTGTGGATGGCTCCTAGTCCAGGATCTTCTTTACTAAGATAGACCATTAGTCAACTTCAATATTCATTGCAAATGAAAAGCAGTTGAAAAATGGGCGTTTGAGAAATTTGAGCAAAATGATTCAATTCGGGACCTATTTGTCTCTTAATGTGGTCATTGTTAGCTTTTGGATCTCACGTTGACATTTTGACATGGCGATATCATTTTAGGATCCTGTTGATGAACTTGCTAGATTTGAAGCTTTGCTTAAAATGCTAAAATTCATTGCTTTATATTGAGCCTTCTTGCTTAGCTTTGTTATATATGTTTTATCATGATCTTGCTAGTATTTATTAGGCTTGATATGTTGTTTGTGCAACTTTAGAAATGCTAACTTGTTCTTTTGGGTAATCTCCAAAGCTTCTTGTTTTCAAAAATTGAAAAATACAAAAAAATTGAAGCCACTCCATTGCATTTCATGCATGCTCCATCTTATGCTTTTTCCTCATTCGCATTTGTCATCTCCGGACGAGAGGAAGGCGTGATTCCTTGATGACTCCATTGTCAAAGGGGAGAAGATATTGTAAAAATGTTAAAAAGGGAGAAGTTGTTTGGGGAGAAGATGTTTGAAAAGGGGAGCTACTTGGAGAAAAATTGAAAATTGAGGATCATAGTGAGGGGAGTTTCTTATTTGCATTCTTATGGTTTTATTGTCATTTCTGAACTTGAATTGCAATTCTTGATCCTCACAATGATCAAAGGTCATATCGAACAATTGTTCTTTCATATGGACCTTAAGTGAGTTTTGACTCCTTTACGGAATTTGAAGCTTTCGTGCCTTCTTTTGCAGTATCTCACTTGCTAATACTATTCGGAGCCAACTTGGTCATTTCCTTTGCTTTTTCTTGCATTTGGACCAAGTTGTGCCTTTGCAAAAAACAACGTGTTTTACTTTTCAAACCTCTAAATTTGCATTTGTGGAAAATTGCCAATGTGTTCATCAAGGGGGAGATTGTGGATATCATGGGGATATGCCTGAGATCTTAGGATGATGTTACAATTGGCAATGTCGTTGACGGTTTGTCAAATCACGTGTTTTCGCAAAGTTCCAAAGTGTCGAGGCCATTGGCGGTCGACCGCCTTTAATGGCGGTCGAGACCGCCATGCTATGTTTTTTTTAATGAAATAGTCCTGGCGGTCGGACCGCCAAAGTGGCGGTCGGACCGTGATGGAGCGGTCCGGCCGGCCTTGTTTGAGCGGTCGAGACCGCCATTGCAATCTTTGTGGATTTTGGGTGGGCCAAAAATAGAAGGTGTAGGCAAGTGAGAAGGTGTACATACTTGGTTTCATAATTTTGGAGCTTCAAGCAAAAGTTCTATTGGTTTGAAAATTCGATGGGTTTGATTTTCGGGATGGAAATTTTGGTTAAGTCTTGGTGGCGGTCGAGCCGCCTTTGGTGTGATCGGCCCGAAGGCAATCGAGCCGAAGCCAAGGTGGCGATCGACCGGTTAATGAGTTGTTTTAAATAAATCGAGGCGGCGATGTTTTCTTGTTAGGTCAAGTTCATGGGTTTCATGGCATATGTGTTGCATGATGCATGTTTTGTCTAACGTGGGTCAAGTTGTGAAGAACTTGTTCCGGATTCGATTTCTTTGTCTATTGATGTGCGAGGTTGCTTGGAGGTCAATGAGCGGTCAGCAGCGAGGATGATCGGGACTAAGCTTGGAGAGCCGAGGTCCGTAACGATCGGGATGCCGGGTGAGTCAATGGAGTCAAGCATGGCGCAAGAGGACAAAGGTGACCGAACAGGCGATTCGGTCTGACGGAGTTCGATCAAGCGGCGGGGGTCGGTGCAAGTGCCATGGTGGTTTCGGTGGGAGCGGATGGGAGAACTTGCCGCATGAAGAGAGCGCTGGATCAACCTACGTGCATGCAAGCATGGAGGTGCTTCACGAAGATGGGACTCGGTCTTTGCAAAAGATCGAGAAGGGTATTTTGGTAATTTTACCAAATACCGCCTTGGTGACCTTTGCCAACTCACGGCGCAAAGATGGTGCAAGGTGAAGCGGATTAGGTCAAGAGATGAAGGCGGCGCTTTAAAACGCTGCGTGCGTATGTGTCCCGTTGTTTTGGGCCTTAACGGAGCCCATTAGGGTTACTCTTCTAGAAGGTCTAAGCCTCCACTATAAATAGGGGTGTGTCTTGGACACCACCCCAACCCTTTCATTACTTGTAAACCCTAGTTTTGCTTTGGTGCTTAGGGAGTTGATAGTTGGAGGTTAGGGTTCTAGAGAGTTGGATTTGATTTCGTGCTCATGTATTGAGTCTTTGTCCTCCATTGATGGAGTGGTACGTAAACCAATACCATATCAAATCAATCCAAAGAGATTTCTCTCAAGATGAATCTATTCTCTCTTTTCTCTCTATTTGGTGATTTTGAGTCTTTCTTTGATCCGTGAGTTTTGCTTGGTTTCTTGCCGTGATCTAACTTGCTGGGACATGTGGGAACCCATCTAGGATCATCTTGATCATCAATCACCCACGAGCAAGTCTCTAGATCATATTTTGCATTTGGCTCGGTTTTTGAACCTCCTTCGCTCAAACTGAAAAAGATAGGAACTTTGGCATGGATCTTTGAAATCTTTGATTGGAATAGGTTCCTAATATCTTTAGGAAGGTGTGGTTCAAATTTCGTGAAGTTTGGCCTTACGGATCAAAAGTTAGGTCGTTTTTCGTTTCGGATTGTCGGGCTGATTTTGCTGATTTTCCTGTTCACCGTCAGGAGCGGTCAGACCGCCCAAATCAGAGGTCAGACCGCTAGGCAAACCGGTCAGACCGCCCCTGTGAGAGGTCAGACCGCCCAACACTTTGAGATTTGAGTTTTTGGTTGTTTTTGGGTGTTTTGCTTTGGGGTTTGATTGGATTCAATACTAGTCTTCCGCTGTACTGGTATATTGATCTTCATAGCTTCCATAGCTAATGGAGTGACATTTGTGTTGAATCCATCTTTTGTGAAAAAGTGGCGTGCTCTATTCACCCCCCCTCTAGTCGCCTTTTCGGTCCAACAATAAGAATTACAGATAAATAATTAAATGAGGATTATTAGATCCTCGTCATCTAACCCCCCAGCTTCAAGTGAAAGTAACTTACTTAGAAAAGGAGCCGTAGATGATCTTACGACCAGAAGGTGGTCATAGAACGGTGGTCGAAGGAAAGGCTTTTCGACCAGTATTTCATTTGACTAGAAATAGACTTGGTCAAGAAGGTAATTTTGCTTGAGGTGTAAAGACAGACTCGGTTTTCTCGAATAGACAAATTAAAGAATCTCAAATGACTCTCACAAACCTATCCGTTCGAATGATTCCCGAAGAGGTGGCAACTGTTGAGTTTCCACGATCTCTTACCTCAAGCATGCGGTTATAAAAACTTACCGTGGGTTAGACTTAGGGTTCTTACTTTTCCCCAAATCACTTCAACTATTCATCAAGCTATTGCGTTTTCTGCCACCAACCAAATCGTAGGCCCTCTAGAGATCTTTCTAAATCCAAATCTCCCTCTCTTGAGAAAGATGGCCAGAACCGCTTCCCAGTGGGCTAAATCGGAGATGGATGCAACCAAGATGAAGGCTTTGGCCGCCGCCGAGAAGATTCCAAATAAAGAGTTTGTGAAGTGGATTGAGGTTGCTGGGCAACATTGGCCGTCGGGGGAGATTGGGTAGATTCCCGTCTTCCAGGCATACTGTGAGTGTGCTTTGTCTACTCACTCTTTTCTCACACTTGTACTCGAACACTTTGGGGTAGAATTGGTGAACCCGTTCCCAATTCTATCACGATGTTGGACGTGTTTGTGTACTTGTGTGAGGCCTACCTGGGGATTCTGACCGACTTAGAGCTATTCCAGTATTTCTACGGGATGACCAGAATAGCGAGAATAGCTGGTAGCTGTGTCTGAAGCTCCACGACGGGAAGTTGAAGGAGTACATTCAGATGTTCACCCAGTCGTCATGGCTGGGATGAAAGAAGAGGTGGTTCTACCGGGAGACGACTAGTGAAGACAGCCTCTCTTTCGCTGGTAATGCTGCCGAGAAGATTTCTTCTTGAGATTCGACTCCCAAGGATCTTGGCCGGCTGGCCCCCTATATTCAACCCATCAAAGACTTGAAGGAAGAGGGGCTCACCGGCTGGCACGTGGTGAAGGATTTCATCATGTGCCATATTATCCTTCTAAAGAAATGAGCATATCCCATGTAGAGGTACTCGGGGCAAAAAGACTCGACCAGAGATTACGAGAAGGGTAAGTAAATTTTCAACTTAGCTCTCTTTCTGTTGATTTCGAACTTGGCTATAGAAAGTTTATTTACTCCTGCAGATCTCTCACAAGCGGAAATTGATGCTCAAGTCAAGCTCATTTGTGAGAAATCCTCGCCGCCCAATGTGGTGGCTCCTCAAATCCTAGCGGTCTTATCCGCAGAGGATAAGATGGAACACCTAAAGGTAATCAAAGATTGATTTTATCTTTAGGATCTCATAGTCATAAAAAAACTTACGACTAGGTACTGGTCGTAGGAGGACTTACGACCAGAGGATTGTCGTAGAAAAACTTACGACTAGGTACTAGTCATAGAAGGACTTACGACCAAAGAATTGTCGTAGAAAAACTTACAACTAGGTACTAGTCGTGAAGAACTTATGACGGAGGATTGTTGTAGAAAAACTTACGACTAGGTACTAGTCATAGAAGGACTTACGAGTGCTTAGTAATATTTCTTTTTCTAATTTCTGCAGAAAGTAGGCATGGAAGACCGTCAAGACAACGAAGAGGTCGAATTGATGGTCATTGGCACGGTGGCGGAGCAAGTCAAGGCTCCTTCGGTCAAAAAGCGTCGACTTGTTAAGACTGTCGACAAGAAAGGGGCAAGCTTGAGTTCAGCTGCTTAGACCTAGCCTTTCGCAAAATTCGATGCAGATATGGCTGCTACAGAGAAAGCCAAGGCAGTTGAAGCGACCAAAGCTCTCAAAGACAAAGCTCCCAAGACCAAGGTACCCTTCTGTTATGACAACAAGACTTTCGCAGTTTCTGCCTCTTGTGGCTTTGTCAAGCAACTAGAAAAGGAGAACTGGAAGAGCTTTATATCTTTTGTGAAGGACTCTACGGTGCCAGCAGGGCCTATGATTGAGGAAAGTGCTTCTCCTGGGGTGGTCGAGATACGTCTCGGCCATCTGGAGAGTCAGGAGGCTCAGGGAGTGGCAGTTCTCACTCAAGACTTACGACCAGACGTGGTTGTAGCAATCCCTGTCCCCCAACTCGAATTTTGACTAGACGTGGTCGAAGAGAAAAAGTCGAAGAAATCTTCCCTTGGGAAGGTTGTTTCTAAATTCATGGTCAAGTCCAGAAAATCAAGATATGTAAAAAAATTCAAAAGCATAAAAACAGCATTTACCATTTGTTTTCTATAATCTTGAATTGTTTTTCTTTTATGGTCTTAGACAGACTTCTCCAATCCCAAGGGCGCTTCTATCAAGAAGCCCACTATTACTTCTTGATAGTTGAAGGAGCGATAGCGGAGGTGGTCGGGGATCGACCACTATCCTGTGGTAGGAGGTTGTTGCTCGGAAAGGCGACTACGACACCACGAAAGTGGTCACGGAGGTAGAGAAGCGGTGCATGATCACGTGAGGCATCTAGCCAAGGTGGCGGATCGTCCGACCACCGCACTGGGAAGGAAGTCACCGTAGATGTTTCTCCCGGTCCTCAAGGAGAAGCTGCCATCACCGAATTAGAAGAAGAAGAGTACATCAACTTCTTTTCTGAGTTCTTTGGCCCTGCTTCTGTTGTAGGGTCTTCTGCTTTCAAATCTCGTAATCGAGCTCCCCACCCCAAGGATATTCCAAACAGTGGGAATGTTTTCGACGATGAATGTCTCGAAAAGGTGTGGTGGAACCGAGTTTAGGAGATCGATGAGCTGAAAGATTCCGCGAGAGTACTCTCCACCTTTGCTCGAACGAGCATTAATGTAAGCATCTGATGATATTCACATATGTATTTCTTTTTCTCGCTTCTCACTATCCTTCTTTTTGCAGAAAGCTTTAGAATAAATTATCCTTTGTTTGTGAATATCACAGAGCAACTCATGCGACCAAGGTAGTTAAAATCGCGATTCTACTCGTAAAAGTCAGACGATCCTCGATCCCTGACGACCTAACGATCGAGATCGCATGCTGGATCGGAATCGGGTAGGATCGTGGTGAAGTCGCGATCAAAGGGTAGAATCGTGTAGAATCGTGAGTAGGATCGTGGAGTCATAAATTTTTTTTTGCAATTTTTTTTTTTTTTTTTGCAATTTTTAGGGGCCGATTTTTGCTGATATTTTGTTATGACACGAGCAATCTTGAGCTTGATAATCATAAGCTATTTTATTCTGTAGTATGTCTATTGCTTTTAAGGAACATGCAAGCGTTGCAATTAGATATTGATTTACAAAACTTGTGAACATTTCTCATTAATTGTAGTAAACTAATCAAGGCCAATGCATTTTGTTCTCACGTGAGTTGAGAACTATATCACCCATCATGCCGATACCATTATGCTTTTCTGTTTTGTGATAAGAAGTGTTTTGCCCCTTTTTTGGTAATAAGTAAGTAGTAAACCTTATAAGAATCACACAAACTTATAGTATAGATGTTAAATATGTGTATTTTTACAAATCCGTAGAATCACCGATACTACGATTCGATCCTACCGGAGGCAAATCGATCGACTTGGGATCTCGACTCTGACTACCTTGCGTGCACTACTACAAATAAAAGCGGAACTCTGCGAGCAGGCGGAGAGATGATAAGTCACTGCTATTTGTAGTCATTTATGTTTTGACCGCTGCACACGGTGCTCATGGGAATTGTCGTAGAAAGAACTTATGACTAGAATCTTGGTCGTAAGTCTTACAATCGAGGGATTATCGTGAAGAACTTACGACTAGGTCTTTGGTCATAGAAGACTTCGACAAGAGAATGGTCGTGAAAACAACCACTTGTTACGTGCTCATGTCTACTCTTAACCTATGTTGGTTTAAAAGCGATGAAAGACCTTAGGCGATTAAACTCGACTACAAAAAAAGTCAAAACAAAAAAGCTAAGGGGAGAAAAGAGGACCTTACGAAGAAGCTTCCAGGAGGCAAACTACGTAATTCAAAAGTTGCGAGGAGCGAATAAGCGGTAAGTTACGAACTTAAGACCACTTATGACAATGACCTTATTTTCTTTTCTAACTCTTATTCCTTTTTCGAAAAAGAGGTCGAAATAGGTAAGCTCGAAACCAAAGTTAGAGAAAAGACCTTGATTGTTCTAAGATTTCTCGTACGCCAAAGAAAAAGATTAGGAGATCAAATCGCGTGGGAAGAGCAATATGCAAAAAGCACTACTTCCCATGACAATGAAGTCAAGAAGTTAGATTCTAGACTACCAGGTAAGCAAATCTTTATCTGCGACCAGTTTCCTAGTCCTTTAAGGGTTATTTTGCCTGACCAGTCTTACTCTTTTCAGAGCAAGCAGTCGAAATAAAACAACTCTGTGAGGCTTCAACTCGTAACCAAGAGGAGATAAAGTCGATGAAGATTAACCTTTAGAATAACATTTCCCTCATGAACAATGTACTTAGTGGGCTATGTGCTGAGGAGGTCACTCCTCGTGAAGACACGATAATTTCTCACACGAGTACCATTGGAGAACAAGTCGGGACTTTACAAGAGTTGGTGACTACTCTGAAGACCAACCAAGCTGATTCGATAAAAGAGACGGTCGAAGGCGCAGTAAGTTTTGTTCTAGCAAAACTTAAATCTCATGACCCCAACTTTAGTCTGCTGACCAATGAAGGTGACTTTGGTCGCTTTTCTGAAGCGGTGAGCGGTTGATTGAAATCTGCATCGATCAAACAAAAAGGTCCTGAGAGGATATACAAAAGGATCTTCCTCGTCGAATAGTTTGTAATAGAAACACGTAACGACAAGTTTTGTTGATGTATATAATCCTTTCTTCTTCACGCAAATCATCTTGTTGAGTAGTTAGTAACTCATAAGATAATGAATGGAAAAAGAAATTAAGACTAAATTGAAGTCATATTAATAACTTTATCCTAGCCAGAGCTATTTGCTTAGTTAGATAAACTAAGTAAATAGTGTGAAAAAGGTTTCTTAAAAAGAGAGTTTGGCTAACTTATAGGTTTTTATCACGATTATCATGCACTAGTCATAAGAGTAGGAGCGAGTCAACACTAGGAGGTTTCTTTTTAGTGGGGCGGGACCACATGCGAAAAAGGAAAGGCTTGACTAGGTGATGTTACCCTCTCCAGAGCCAGATTAATGAAATCAAAGTGGCAACTTGGTTAGACAAACATCTGGAGTACTCTAATAATTCTTTTGACCTTTTCCGGTGGACTCGGTAGGTTTGCCCTGGTAGCAAGAGTTAGAAATAGGATAACACCAGGAAGTTCCTTCTAGTGGGTAGGACCACGTGTAGAGAGGAAAGACTTTAACTAGGTGTTGTGTCTTTCTCCGACCAGTTAGGACGAACTGAGTTTACCAAAAGTAGTCAAACTAATTACAAAATTGTACTCTGCTTAGAATATTTTTCAAAATAAATGAAGAAATAAACTAAGGTGATAAGAGTTGGCTTGAAAATATTTCGACCATGTTTATTGAACCCGAGCTCTTTGTGTTAGTAGCAAAAGTGAGGAACGAGTCGACACTAGGAAGTTTCTTCTAATGGGCAGGACCACGTGCGAGAGAGGAAAGACTTGACTAGGTGATGTTACCACCATTCGACGGTGTAAAAGAAAGGTGGGTGTTTTAAAAATGATTGAAAAATTATCAAAGCACTACTCAAAGTAAGACAATAAAGATAGAAAGAACCTTATACTTTATTATGGGGATGATTGATTACACATAAAATTTAAATGAATTCGATCTTCCATGAATTGGAGAGAATTGGTAGTCTTCCATTGCTAGTTATCTTGAATTTGATCGGCGTAACCGACCCACGGTTGTAAGGACCTTCCTACTTGGGGAAAGTTTATTCGATTAGATGGGATTGAATCTTCTTCAATACCAAGTCACCAAACAAGGCTACGAGGTTGGACCTTACAATCATAGTATTTTGTGAGGGCTTGTTGGTGAAGCTATTTGAATGGATTAAGGCTTGATTTCTCTTCTCTTGAGTAGGATGATATCATTTGCTCAAAGTTGTTCTTGGTTAGAGTCGTTGAATGTTTAGACCCTTGTTAACTTTGATCTTTCGTTCTAGTGGAAGCATGAAGCCGACAAAAAACTAGGAAAAAGGTATACATTTTGGCCTTTTCGGGATAAGCGATGCGCCTCGAGATCATCATCGGTATTATACGTCGGGAAGATACTTGTAGATGGGATTCATCTAGGTATTCTCGTATTCTAGAGATTGTCTCAATAGGAGGTGTGTATCATGCGTTTCGACCGAGAGGCGATTCTAAGAAAGCTATTCAAGAAGACTCCTTTTGGTACTTGTGATTGGGAAAAAGCCATATGAGCAAGGCTGGTGATGCAAGAAATTATCCTTCGAGGATAAATTGTACCTCGAAACTGAAAAAATACTTTTCAAGCTTTCAAACTTCGATAAGTACCAAGACTTGGTGAGATTAGAGGCTGGTACTCTTTTAGGCACGATTCACGACTAGTGGAATTCTCCTCTCACGAGTATTAAATGAATTCCGAAAGCACTTTCGCTGGCTCGTATGCCGACCGACAAACCTTCGTATTCTACCACGTTATTAGTGACCTGAAAGTTTAATTGAATGGCATACTTTAAGGTCTCTCTGTTAGAAGATTCTAGGACCACCCAAGTCCCGGAGCCACTCAAAGTAAATGACACGTCAAAGTACATAGTCCGATCGTGGGGATAAATCTTGGGATCCTAAACAGGTTTTGGATTTGTCCATTCGACGATAAAATCTCGCTTAAGATCACTGGGATTTAATGGCCATTCGGGACACGAAATGGTGGTCAAACTCCCCAAGTTCTACTAACCATTTTGCCATGCGTCCACTTACTTCCACGATTTCCTGGAGGACCACTCTAAGGGAAACTCGGATGGCACAATTATCTTGTGCGCCTAAAAATAATTCTGTAGTTTCCTTGAAGACATGAGGAGGGCATATAGAAGTTTTTGGACCTAAGGGTAGCGCTCCTTAGGCTCATGTAGAACTTCACTTACGTAGTAAAGCTGGTCTTTGGATGTTTTCACACTCTACAACTAGTATTGTGCTCACTTTGCCTATGGCGTGGCACTAGATAAATTAAAAGCGTCTCTTACGGTTTGGAGAAACCAAAAGCGAACTGTCGTAAGATACCTCTTGATATCCTCAAAGGCAGCATTTGCCTCTTGACCACTCGAAACCCTCGTGCTTCCTTAGAAGTTTGAAGAAAGGTAGTCCTTTTCTCCTATTAGTGTGATGAAACGACTTAAAGCCGCCATGTACCCTATGAGTTTCGGACTTCTTTCTTAGCGGTGAGTGGGGCGGACATTTTGCACAATGGCCTTTATTTTTGGGATTTTCTTCGATTCCTCATACGAGACTAAGAATCCAAGCAATTATCTTGAAGAGTCTCGAGAACACACACTTCTTAGGATTGAGTTTCAAGCGGTGCTTTCTAAGGTTGTCGAATGTTTCTTGCAAGTTGGAAATGTGATTAAGTTGCTTGATGCTTTTTACAACTAGATCGTCAACATAGGCTTCCAAAGTTTGGCTTAGTTGAGGTGAAAAAGTCAATTGCATCAAGCATTGAAAAGAAGCGCCCGATATTTTTAGACCAAATGGTATTTTGACATAGCAAAATATTCCAAATGGTATAATAAATGTGATCTTTTCTTCATCTTCTAGACACATATTAATCTAATGGTAACAGAATATGCATCTAAAAACTTAATATTTCACAACCGGTAGAATCAACCAAACTGTTACGTCTGAGGTAAAGAAAAATCATCTTCGGACAAGGTTTATTGAGATCAATGAAGTCTACACATCGCCATTTGCCGTTAGACTTCCTAACCATTCTGGTTATTAACCACTTTGGGTGGTCGACTTCTCTTATAAAGCACGCTTTAAGTAGCTTGTCCAATTCTAATCGATAGTATCTCGTCGATCGGTGCAAACCTCGTAATTTTTGTTTCTACGGGTTTCTTGTTAAGCGTAAAGCTAGCCTATACTCAATCACCTCCTGGGGACTCGGTGCATGTCGGATGCTTGCCCGCAAAGACATCTGCGTTAGATCGGAGAAAGTGACAATGGTGTCTTCCTATTTGGGGCCAAAAGTATCCTGATACAAGCAGGTCTTGAGGGCTCCTCACGGATCTAGAGGGACCTCTTTGACCTAGTCGTTCGGCTTTGGTGCAACTTTGAAGCCGGCTGCTTGGTTGAAGGCCTTGCTTTCTTCTCAAGTTGGTATCGACCAACCATCTCGAGGTCGACGATCGCGCGTATGTGCCATCTTCTTATCATAGTGAATTGTGATTACTCCTTTGGGACTGACATCTTAAGACATTGATACCCATAATGAGTATTGTGGATATCATGGGGATATGCACGAGATCTTAGGATGATGTTACAATTGGCATATGTCGATTGACGGTTTGTCGAATCACGTGTTTTTCGCAAAATTTGATTCTGTCGAGGCCTCTGGTGATCTGGCCGACCATGGTGGCGGTCGGACCGGCCATGCTACTGACTTAGTTTTTCTGAAATAGTCCTTGGCGGTCGGTGCAAGCCAAAGTGGCGATCTCGGCCAGTGATGGAGCAATCGACGGCGTTGTTTGAGGTCGGACCAGGCCTTTTAATCTTTTGTGGATTTTGGAGCTGGGCCAAAAAATAGAAGGTGTGAGGCAAGTGAGAAGGTGCTTCTTTACTTGGTCTCATAATTTTGGAGCTTCGAGCAAAAGTTCTATTGGTTTGAAAATTCAGTGAGGTTTGAGTTTTCGGGTTGGAAATTTTGGTTAGTCATGGATTTGGCGGTCGGGCCAAGCCTTTGGTCTGGCGATCGGCCGTGAGGCTTGATCGAGGATCGGCCAAGGTGGCGGTCGGCCGGTTGTGATCTAAATGTCGTTCTTCGTGGCGGCGATGTTTATGTTAGGTCAAGTTCATGGGTTTCATGGCATATGTGTTGCATGATGCATGTTTTGACTAACGTGGGTCAAGTTGTGAAGAACTTGTTCCGGATTCGTTTGCTTGTCTATTCTTTATGCAGGTTGCTTGGTGGTCAGCGACGGTCAACGGCGAGGATGATCGGGACTAGGCTTGGAAGCCGAGGTCGAGAATGATCGGCGATCTTGGGTGAGTCAATGAACTCAAGTGGGGTGCAGAGAATGGACAAGGGTAACCGAACAGGCGATTCGGTCTTGACAGGTTCGATCAAGTGGGCGAAGTCGGTGCAAGTGCCATGGTGGTTTCGGTGGGGCCGGATGGGAGAACTTGAGCATGAAGAGCGCTGGATCAACCTACGTGGCGAAGCATGGAGGTGCTTCATGAAGATGGGACTCGGTCTTTGCAAAAAGATCGAAAGGGAAATTTTGGTAATTTTGCAAATACCGCCTTGGTGACCTTTGCCAACTCACGGCGCAAAGATGGTGCAAGGTGAAGCGGATTAGGTCAAGAGATGAAGAGTGGCGCTTTAAAACGCGCGTGCGTATGTGTCCGTTTGTTTGGGCCTTGGCCCATTAGGGGTTACTCTTCTAGAAGGTCTAAGCCTCCACTATAAATAGGGGTGTGCTGGACAGCCACCCCAACCCTTTCATTACTTGTAAACCCTAGTTTTGCTTTTGTGCTTAGGGAGTTGATAGTTGGAGGTTAGGGTTCTAGAGAGTTGGATTTGATTCGTGCTCATGTATTGAGTCTTTGTCCTCCATTGATGGAGTGGCTGTAAACCAATACCATATCAAATCAATCCAAGAAAGTTCTCTCAAAGATGAGTCTATTTGCTTTCTTTCTCTCTATTGGTGATTTTGAGTCTTTCTTTGATCTGCTGAGTTTTTCCTTGGTTTCTTGTCGTGATCTAACTTGCTAGGACATGTGGGAACCCATCTAGGATCATCTTGATCATCAATCACCCACGAGCAAGTCTCTAGATCATATTTTGTATTTGGCTCGGTTTTGAACCTCCTTCGCTCAAACTGAAAAAGATAGGAACTTTGGCATGGATCTTTGAAATCTTTGATTGGAATAGGTTCCTAATATCTTTAGGAAGGTGTGGTTCAAATTTCGTGAAGTTTGGCCTTACGGATCAAAAGTTAGGTCGTTTTTCGTTTGGATGGTGATTTTGCTGATTTTCTGTTCTGAAATCGGGAAGCGGTGAACCGCCCATTCGAGAAGTCGAGGCCTTCCCACTGTGAGAGTCGAGACCGCCCAACACTTTGAGATTTGAGTTTTTGGTTGTTTTGGGTGTTTGCTTTGGGGTTTGATTGGATTCAATACTAGTCTTCAACATGCTTGATATATTGATCTTCATAGCTTCCATAGCTATTGGAGTGACATTTGTTGAATCCATCTTTTGTGAAAAAGTGAGTGTGCTCCTATTCACCCCCCTCTAGTCGCCTTTTAGGTCCAACAAGTGGTATCGAGCCGGTTAGTTCAATCTTGATCTTAGGTCCTTGAATCCTGGCGATGGATAAGTACTCGACCAAGCGCATGTCTTCGATGGGCTCGACTATGCCTATTGGAAGAATCGCATGCGAGTCTTCCTTGAGCGAAGGACAAGCTATATGGGAGGTTGTTCGATCCCTTTCGCTTTTGCCGAAGTTACTCGCCGCCGTGACCCTCTTGGCTAACAACAACAAGGCAAAGAACCTTCTATATCTTTGGGCTTGGTAGGCAAGAGTGCGATAGGATTTGCAATCTTGCGACCGCACATGAGATTTGGCACACCCTCGAAACTTACCATGAGGATCGTCCCGGATCAAGCAAGTGCGTCGAGAATGTCTACTAGCGAGAGTACAACAAATTCGAGATGCGTCTGGTGAGAGCATCGATGGCGTCTTTACTCGCTTTAACAAGGTGATCAATCGGATGAAAATTTGTTGACATTGAGTACTCTCAATCAGAGAATGCCACCCACCTCTTGGGTGCAATCAACACCAAGGAGTGGGAGATGAAGGCAAGCGCCATAGAGGAAACGTCGATCTCTCTAATCTCACTTTGGAGCTGCTTTATAGCAAGCTAAAAACTCATGAGATCAAGAGAGCGGTAATCCTAAGAAGGATAACATGGCTTTGGTGGCTGATCCTCTCAAAGGACTCTGATGGTTCTTTTGAGTCTTCTTCGGTTTTTCTCTTGCGTGTTTATCCGCTATTCAAGAAGAAGAGTTTGAGAGTCTTCTGAGGTGATTTAGCTCTTTAGCCAAGAAAGTCACACGGGCATATAACAATGTCAAAAGCAGAAAGAGAGGTGGTCCTGTGACATGCTATGAGTGTGGAGAGCTATATCACATCACGAGCCAGCCGCCCAAGCTAAAAGGTAAGGGCAACCACAAGAATGAGAAGCTTTGCAGGAAGAAGCCTAAAGGGGGCAAGTCCAAGTATGATCTTGCCAAGCTCATGAAGGCTGCTCACAGGAGTCCTTCGCTTTGGAGATCAATCCATGAGCGATGTGGACTCGGGAGGCGAGGAGGACAAGGAGGAGGAGATGTCTCAAGACAAGAAGGGAAAGGCCAAGGATTTCAAGGCATGTGCTTCATGGCCGACTCATCGGCGCCGATGACAACGATGAGGTACCTCTCTCTATGATGATCTTTACGCTAGATGCGATAACATGTATGAGCAATTGCTTAGTCAGGAAAAGGCTTTAAAGTTCACCATGGCTAGGAACAAGGATCTAGAATCACAAGTCGAGAATTTGACATTAGAGATTGTGAATGCTAAGAGTCTAGATGTTGATGAATGTTCATCCTGCCATGCTTTACGCCTCAGTACTGCTAAGCTACAATCTGCTCATGATATTGCTTTGCATCAACTTGAAAATGCTAGGCTGAGCTAATTGATGTTAAATCTGCTCCATGTGAAAAATGCTTAGAGTCTAGCAATTTGGATGCTTCTAGTAATGTGAAATCTAGCTTTTGCTCTTTACGCTTAGAAAGCGAACATGAAGTTAAGGATATTCTAGAAGCGATTAGAGCTAAATTTGCCAAGCTTAAGGACACAATTGATTCTACATCTTGTGCCTCTTGTGCCACTTATAAGCTTGAAGTTGCTCATCTTAAGGAGAAACATGCTAGAGCCATTAAGGGCAAGACTTGTGAATCATGTGCTAATATTGAGAAAGAGAATGCATATCTCAAGGATACTTTAGAAAGATTCTCTAATGGTGAAAAAGCAGTTAAACATGATTCTAGATAAATCTAAAACTCCTTTTAAGAAGCAAGGTTTAGGATACAACTCGCCGAGGACATGTCCAAGCCTAATGTCATTGAGGTCTTGGAAAATGGCTTAGTTGAATTTAAAACCCAACTTTGCAAAAGCTGTTTTTAAATCGAGCGGTTTGTCCAACCTTCTTTTAAGGCAAAAGGTGCTTCTCCCGGTGGTACAAAATACCATTGCACCTATTGCAAGAAGAGTGGACATTTGGTTGAGATACATTGGCGTGGAGGTTGAAGAGCGCTAAGAAAAATATTGCTAGAATGTCATCTAATCAACCTAGAGCTTTTATGAGACATGGTCACGTACAAAGAAGAACCCGATCTAGGATTTGTTGCACATGCTCATCACCATGTTCCTAGGCAGGATGCATCTCATGTTACAGGTTACCATTGCTCATAATAGAAGCTGCTAATAAAGTCAAGGATAGCACATACGCTTTGCATACTACTCATGAAGCAGTGTCTCGATCTTGGGTTCCCAAGTAAGCTTTTAACTAACTTGATGTTGAGACACATCGCTCTTTTGTTCCTTGATTTTGAGGATTGGCGGAAGGGGAGAACACATGGTTAAATCGACTCAGGGTGTTCACGCCACATGACCGGAGACTCAAGATGGTTCACCTCCTTCACGCATCAGCGGTGATGATTTCATCACCTTTGGAGATGATACACAAGGCGCATTGAAGGAACTGGAATGATTAGGGTGAGCGACAAGTTCATTCTCAAGGAGCGTCGCTTGTGTCTAAGCTAAGGTACAATCTCCTTTCTATCTCCTGCACTTCTCGATGATGGCTATGAGACTCGTTTTAAGAAGAATGCTGTCGTGTGCTTGATTCTTTTGGTGAGCTTCGTTTTGGGATTTCTAGAGTTGGTAGAATTTTTGGGTGACTTTTAAGATAAACTTCTTTGGATCTCTCAAATGTTTGATTGCATCTTCTTCGATGTCGGCTTTGCATGCGACGGTTGGGGCACATTGGTTTTGATCATCGACCACGAGTTAGCGGCCTTGATCTCATGAGAGGTTTGCCTAAACTCAAAGTATCCAAGGATCTTGTATGTCATACTGTAGGCATGGCAAACAAGTTCTTGCCTCACCGATCATTGACTATGGTTATGGTGACGGACGGGACAATTGCTTCATATGGATCTGTTGGTCTGCTAGGGTTCGATCGGTCGGTGGCAATTGGTACATTCTTGTCATAGTCGATGATTTTTGAGATACTCTTGGGTGTTCTTTCTTGCTTGAAGGATGAGGCTTTTGATCATTTTCATGACCTTGTTCTTCGTTTGGCTTCTGAACTTCACGGTGCCTTGAGAAGCGATCCATGATGACAATGGCACGGAGTTCAAGAATGCTTATTTTGCCTCTTTTGTCTGAAGCGGCGGTATTGAGCATCAGTTCTCTTCTCCACGTCCCTCAACAAAATGGCGTTGTGGAAAGGAAGAACGAGGACTCTAGTTGAGATGGCTGGAACGATGCTAGATGAGTATAGCACACGAGGAGGTTTTGGGCGAAGCTATTGCTCTGACTTGCCATATTTCAAAGTGTCTTTTTGAGACCGTCTTTGGGCAAGACTTCATATGAGCTTCGTTTTGGTGAAAACCCTCTGTCTCTCACTTTCGAGTCTTTGGATCGAAGTGTTTTATTCTCAAGACGAGGAACCTGGATAAATTTGAATCAAGGACTTGTGATGGTTTATTTACGGGTTATCCTGCTCATTCGAGGTTTTCGGGTTTTAATGTTGAAACTAACATTGTCCGGGAGACATGCAATGTCACTTTTGATGAGACTAGCCACAGGAGCTAGATCCGATGTTTGGTGACTTCACGGTGTGAAGAGCATTTTGTTGAAAAAGATGAGGATGAACTTGATTTTGCTCCTTCACTGTTGTGATGTTCTGTCAAAGGCCCAACTCTGAACCCATGACATTGCTTCACCTCAATTGAGGCTCTCTTTGCATCTTCATCGTCAGCGATACACTGCGGAGGTTGAGAGATGCTATCTCCCAGTAGCGCTCCTTTGCATTGAGAAGCAACACCCTCCGGATCCAGATGATTGGTAATCTCCATGGCGAGTCACTCGCTCCGGTATCATGATCCAAGTCTTTTCTCTCACTCTGCATTTGTAGCTTCTTTTGAACCCAAAGATATATCACATGCTTTATCTAATGCTAGTTGGGTCAA